>JAQFZN010000001.1:0-163627 GCA_034687075.1 Geophilus carpophagus | reverse complement strand
TACTCTATACTGGTAATAAACCTATTACTATTCTTTATTTAAGCATATCAACATCCTTCATTTCAAACTCTGTCACAAACAACACCTATAATTGAAATCTAACGATTTATTTCCCTCTAGCTACAGCACATAGAAAGTCATGGACGAACATAACACCAAACCACCTGACATATTTCCCTTGTCACCACATACACCACACCCAACAATTTAACTTGTTTAATTACCCATTAACTCAAACTTGTTATAAGTAAGCGAGTGTGATGGTATCTTTTTTCATTATAAAATATTCTAATTGAATCATTGCACATTACGTTGTAATATAAACGTGAAAGTCTTACTCAAGTTTGTGTTTGTTAAACTTTACAGTTAATACAATTATCTGCATAATTTATTATGTTAATTGAATTTAAAGTGATCAATAGAAAACAGATCCTGTCTTAATTTATGCGAATACATCACACACGCTGATAAGCCGTAACCAAATTAATTTTACTCGCAATAACACACTTCTCAGAAATTACTGGTGCGAATTCAATTTGTCGAATTGGAATTTACTCTTCTTTATACTTTCACTTTTTATTGTGAAGGGAGGTGAGGAAACTAGGTATTGGTTTCGAGTTGATTGCCTTTTGCCTCGGGTTGCTAGTATATGTGGGCGCATCCCTAGTGGCCGTCTGTGAAAGAAAACACCTGGGTTTTGCTATCTACATCTATCTCTGTTGCCGCAGCATCAAAAGAGCAAAACATAGACAGCGAAACTTAATTGTCAGTGGAAATAATAGATTTATATGTGGGAAGAGGTAAATAAAAGTGATCATGTGAAGAATAATGGAAAATTCATTTCTGGGAATTTATGGGTGAAATTTAATCAACATCTTTTTTTTCTCAACACTTGAAGTGTTATTTAATTTCACCCTTTCATAAATTCAATAGGTCTTTCCTTCATCACACGTGCGGTGAGATCCTATAGTTCATAAATTTGAATTGGTTAAAAAATGAAGCTGAGAAAATTAATATTTTGTCTTGAGATTTGTAATTTGTTGCAGTTTTAGATGAAAGTAGAATTCATTTATCAAAAAAAAGTTTAAATTAAGTTAGTCAGTGAAGTTGGAAAGAAAGAAGAAAGAACAAAGTGGAAAATCAATTTGTACTAATGATTAGTTTGGCAACTGTACTAATGTAGGATCCAAGACGGCTCTGTATTAATAAAGGAATTACAAGTTGAAAATTTTAAGTGTAAATTAAAAAAAACTGGAAACAGAAAAAAATCGCATATGTCAATGTCGCACATTATTACGATATTACATATATTGTAATATTGCAATTAATTGCAGCGATATTTAATGTTATTTATCCCAAAACGTGTTACACGAAGAAAACTCGCATAACGCGATTTCATATAACGTGTAACACATTAACCGCGTTATATGGGGGTTTACTGTACCTGAAATAAATTTGTAACAATTTCAAATGGAAAGAAAAATTCACTTTTATTAATTTTTATAGAGATAAGGGAATGTTTATTAAAGTGAAGCGAAGTAAGCACTTTTGTAATCAACTGGGTAATTTAACATTCAATTTCTTTATACACGTGGGAATTCATTATTCTGTGAAGATTTTGGCAGATGTAATAGATTAAACAACAAAAATCGAGTCGTTACACGATAAAATCAAAGTGCAATTTCAATTAATTAATTACCATAATGGATAATTAGATTCAAGTTAGCACAAAAATGTGAAACGGTGAAAAATACAATGGAGTTAATGACTTTGACATCATGTCACTATAGTTAAATCTTATTCAATCAAATTAAATCAAAAATGAGAGTTTTATTTACAATGTAGAATTGGAAGAAAAAAATCAATAAAGTTATTTTGAAAAACATTTCCCAAAAGTTTTATTTACATTAGTCGAAGCAGGTTGTTTGAAAAGAACTCACACTGCCATCAATAGCATTAAATCGAATGCAGGTGCACCGTTTTCTTATTCGCATGACAGGTGCTGATTGAGTCGCGGTGGAGGGTTGGCCCGCAAGCCCTACAATGGGAACACGCTCCATTGGTTTCATTTTCGCTCTCTCATCCGAACGAATGCACCACACTCGTGTGCGTCTCACCAAACGCCATCACCAAGTTTACACGAATTGCTCATTTGAGAGTTTACAATGTGTTAGTTTTATTTACATATCTTTGTGGTTATGTATTATTACACTGAATATGTAATTTAGGTGATGTGTGTTTGATAATATTGCGATGTGCGATTCATTACCTTGATGAGGTTGCTGATCATTTTCTGATTGTGGATTTAATTGGTACAGACAGCACGCAAACATTATCTCACGTTTGTGGTGCTAATCAAGGTCATTTAATGGAGGAATCTGTCTGATTGAATAGAAGGATAATTAGTCACCAAGATAGATAGTAACCATTTGGATTTTAAAGCCTAATGATTAATTAATAGTAGTCGTTCGGGAATTGTCACATCAATGATTAATAGATGAGTTTGAGTCGCGTTTTTACTTCGAATATGGAAATTTAATGTAATTCGACGTCACTTTCTCAAAATGGATTTATTAATTTATATGAATTTAATGGTCAAAGATGTCACTTCAAGTCTCTTAAGACAAGTGTAATTAAAAGTGTAGTGGATGGAAACATTATTTATTCAATCCACTAGTGGCTGTGGTCATACAAAGTCTGTTTGTTCAAGCAAGATGAAATTTGCATGTGAGAGATACTTGAGGGAGGGCTAAATCTCAAGGGTGTTCTGTCAAGAAGAAGTGTGTGTACACACAATCGTTGGTTTCTACGCTTTAATATTAAGCACACTTGTTTTCTATTCTGCTTAGAGGCAGCAGTTAAGCCTAAGTATACACAAAATTTATAAGAATTTAAATACCTTTACATCCTATCTAACATGCCATTAAAAAGACTTTTAACGAGCTGCATAAATTTTTACATATAAAAAAGACCACTAATTACGTTGTTAGAGGGAAATAGTGAACTGGTTGTTTGATATGAAATGATAGAACCCCAATGGCAAAATTTGTATAAAATGTCTTTCTTTTTTTTAAATGGGTCTTTTGCTTATGGGTTCATTCATTTGAAATAATTATACGAATATACAGGCAAGTTGATGAATGTTATCTATGTTTGCTTGACATTTAGAATGAAGGGCCCCGCCCGAAAATGTATGTTCTTCTCAGCTCATTTATTATATTTTGATGATGGCTTCTAGCAATGATGATTCAGCACAGTATTCAGTCTCGTAATTATATTGTGCACTGCATTGAAAAATTAACTCGCTAAATATGAACCAGAATGGAATTATGAATAAAATGGAATCTCAGAGTGCTACATTTATAGTGTACGAGGGAATGATTTGAGGCGCTGCTCCTGAGTTTTGCTGCAGTACTTTCTTTAATATAAAATTCTCTTCCGTTCAAATTTTGCAATTGGGAGATACTTTTCGAATTGACTTCAGAACAATGGTATTGTTTTTATAACAACGTGAAAGCCTGTGCTAAAATAACAATTGCAATACTTTGTTCGGTAATAGATTGTTATGATAAAAGATTGATCAATTAATTCATTCTAGTTGGATTTATTATTTCCCCATGCATAGTCCATTGAATTTATTGTACGAGAGATTGGAATATGGTAATTTATTTTGATTGCACTTTGTGTGGGAGTTTATTGTATTTAAACTGTTACAAGTCGAAATAAAAGTTTTATTACGTCTGATTAGGGGTGTATAAGAGTTTTACAGAGCTCCGAACACTGCTCTCTTATATTTATATCACTGAGCCAGCGAGTCCCCGTCTTGTAATACACATTCAGCTCTGCGCTTTTGCCCAAAATGCTTAAGCAGGTTAATTCTCAGACATCCGGCCACTGATTTCTTAGTGCTGTAGTGAATTTTTCTGTCAATTTTTCTTTCGTAATCTCTAAAATAAATTGCGAACCCATCAGCATTTCTTCAATTTCCGGTAATTAACCTGCGCAAACCTAATAAAAAAAGTAGTGGATCACCATTTTTACGACTTAAGGGTCTAAAGTCTTCCAGCTCTCATTACCTTCCTGTCTACCTCTGATAGGTAAATACAACGAGGCAAGGCATCGCTCTCCTGCTAATTCAATCATCAAGTAACGAGACTGCAGTCACCTCTTCATTTCTCGGTCACCCGACATCAGTCCTAAGGGCTATCAGCAAAGGTGAATTGGAGGAACTATTACCTCCCTCTACCATTACACATCACACTCGTATATCTCGTCGCAGCATGTGCACACAATCCTTTGAGCCCTATATTAAAGCCGAGTTAATCTTGTAAGACAAACTTTCTGGGTTTCTTAGTGAAACTTTTCTTTTTTCATTTTCCATTTTTATTTTTTTCATTTTCCATTTTTATTTTTTTTATTTTTAATTTTTAATTTTTTTGAATAAAGAAAAGAAAGGAACTATTAAATTGAAGTGGGTTTAAAGAATTGTAATTTGCTAGACAAAAGTGAGGGAATTATTTATGGCGGCGCCTTTATGGTGTTTTGCTAGGATGAAAAATTGGCGGAGAACACAAGTAAGCACTTAATTGAATTAGCAAGTTGAAGATGAAAGCTGGAGACTATTCAGCTAAATGGAGCGTCTTCATCAGACATTGTTTGCTATTAGCACTCAATTGGTATTGAAAGTGTTTGAGTGTTCAGAGTTAGAAATTGAATCTTACAGTATGGCGGAGCATGTTGGTGTTAGAGGGATAGTTGTTGTGATCCGATGCATTTCCTAAAGTAGTAGTTCTACCTTCCAGTATCTTCTATCACAAGGGGATGACGCTGGATAAAGTACAAGAGAAACAATTTCCGGTTCCACAAATGGCTTTGTTCGCGGATTGCGTGGGTTTTCAATGTGAGATTCTGCTCACGCAGACAGAAAAAAAAAACATGCAAGAAAAAGATTTTAGGATAAAAAAAAAATTTCGAAGTGTTTTATGATCTAGACTTTTTGCGATCAATTTCCACGTATTTTGAAGGGTTCAATTGTTTTATTTTGAATGTTTGGATGTAATAAATTTTTAAAAATAAAATTACTTGAGAATCTTTCTTAATTCACACAGCAACTGGTATGAATTTTAGTCAAAAAGGTGTTCATCTGTAATACTACATGGTTAGAAAACAAATATTTGTATGAATAATTGATTATAATATATTCTTAAAATTACTTTCCGCTTAAATTTGTACATTGGGAAAACCCATTTCCAAGAGCTTTGAATAGGAGTTTGTGCACAATGTGCATGTCGATGTGCACTTACTGTATACAGTTGCGGTTTGTTTAAAGCATTCAACTACTTCAATCTCCCCATACACTTATCAACTGTTCACAACTGTATTTTAATTATGCATTTCTGAAAACAATCATTTAATAATTTGCACGAGTGGCAGCCAACTGTGTTTCCACTCACGCAGATTGTGCTTTTCGACATACGGGTCGAATCGGTTGAATTGTCATGACATTGTTACGTCGCAGGTCGCATTTGTCACAAGAATTGGATCCAAGTCAGACAACGTGCCAGAAAAAGAGAGCTTCTTGACTTCTAATAGGGCACATATTACACGTCAATCCCATATATCTAAGTCGACATTTCAGATTGAAGTTGTTCGGATCAAACTACAACTTTAATCTGAACTTTAGTCTCCATTAAAAGAAATATAATTATAACTTAACTTTATTTCGAATTTACTCCCATTCTCGTGACCTCTTAAATCTTTCACTTGGAATACAAACATTCAAGATTTTATTTACTCAACTCCCTTTAGGATTTTATTTGTAGTGGTAGGAAATTGCATGAATTAATCAATATTGTACGTTGTGTTATTTCCCTTTAGTTTCTTAATCTATTTTTTTACTTTTTAAACAGAAATTGCATTATCTTTAATTTTTCTACTTAAAAATAGATAGAACACGATTTGCAGAAACAGGATCAATGATATGTGTAATAAGTCGTTCTTAGTAACAGGCTATTCATAAGTATCGATTTTTTAGCAGAAATAAACGGCCACCATAAAAAAACAGGCAATAAATTATTAATTCCGGTGTTATTAAAATCGAATCAAATATTGTGATTTGTTTTTGCAATTGTATCCAGAGAAATAGCGGAATAACATTTAGTGTGAGACGATAAAAATAAACAACACTTTCATGACCCAAAAGTCATGGATGTCAGAAAAAATTTCAAGTTTAGCCAACAGTGCCAAAGTGCATTTATTCTAACAGGCTTACGCCAGTGTATCGTTTTCGTTTTGACACTTGACTGATGTTGGATGAAAGTGCCATAAAAACCATTCTCCTGTGATTTCAACCCCTCCCACTTTTACCAAATGCTAGTCAATTTTCTTTTATGTACACAAAAAGTTGTTACGATATGAGTTTTATGATTTAATTAATTCGTTATAGCGGGGTTTGTTGTCTACGAATGTTTTTGAATTTTGTTTTTAATATGAGCTCAGTTAAATTTTGTGGGAAAGTTTAAAAAAATATTTTTAACGGTGGTTGATTTTTAATTCATTTGTTTGTGCAACTAATGACAGGTTCCGTTTCTATGATAAGAGCAAAAGTTAGGCTCTTTCATTTTTATTGGCAAAACAATAACTTCTACGCACAAATATTGGCAGAAAGCCCAATAATATGAACACTTTTTTTTATTTATTTGAGATAGGGTGGTGAGGTTCCGTAAAAACGGAAGCTTTTCTTCATTTTCACATCAATATTTGAACAACTCTGTTAAGTGATTTAAGTTGAAATTTTGTTACTTTAAAATAAAGCAACAACAGCTGATGTTTAGAATTTATTTAAGGTTTTTTTAGTTGTTTTTTCTTTCTTTTAAATCTGTTTTTTCTTTTAATTACTAAAACTTTACGTGGAAATCTTCTTGGTCTTATTTACAATTCAAAATGAGTCTTTTAAAGCGGTTTGCACACACAGTTACATTTTCTTTTTTCAAAAAAATCAATATTTGAAAATGGTAAATCGTAAAATGTTTTCAATTCCCTTTTGATATCAAAAAGATTATTGATGAGAAAGGGGTTTATTTACTTTACAAAGTGATGCAGTTTTTGTCCTCCATTTTTTTTTATATTTTTTTTTCAACTGAGGTTTTTCACCAACCCAACTTGAAGTCCTATTTTTAGGAGAAATTTTTATCTACAACTCGTTGAATCCTCTACGATTTTTCTTTTCGGTATTGGAGCAAAGCACACACAAATGCTGATAAACTTGTGGTATTTGCATCAATCGCTTTGCAAACTAATCTTGACTCATGAAAAGGAGACCTTCTATTCCTTTCCCTTTCCATTCTACGGATTCATTTTATTGCTCTAGTGGGCAATTCAAACTTTCTACGAATCAAACGAGAAATTTCTTTTTTTACTTGAAGGAGGGGTTTTCCCTTTGAGGATTTGAACTGCACAAATTCCCAATCAAACTATTCTACATTACAAATACAATTTTAAAATTTCCCTCCATTCAATTTAAATGCACAAAAATGAATTTTAAAAACTATTGTTAATTATTAATAAAATATTCCAATTTTTTTATCTTTTACATACTTCACGTGAATACAATTAAAGATCACGCAATGTGAATAAAACGTTATTATCTGTATTAGTTTTACATAATTTTATATCATGTGCAGCTTTAGTTTTGTTCTTTAAAGTAATGCACACACAATGCTGTTCAATCTGCTGTAGAAATTGGCACTGAGCTTATGGACAAATTGAGTTTACGAAGCAGTTATCTTTTATTCTATTTGTCATTTCCGTTGTTGTTAAATTCCATGTCTCATGTTTTAATACACTGCCCATCATGTTTAATAACATCAATATTTTCGTTACATAGCTTAAGTTTACGATTTATTGCCGAATGCGCCGAAGCAACAAGCGGCTCGTCAGCGTCATGTTAAGAATGCAGGAAGTGGACTATAATAAAAATAACGCACAGCATACCAGCTATCAAATATTAGGTGCAGTGTACTTTAAATTAAATTATGTTGCGTTGTTACAAGTCATTTTATTGACTTTTCAATACGTTATTGCTATTTATTGTCAATTTTTAAAAACAGTTTAATAAAGGTATATTCGTATTATCCTCGGATACCGGTAATAATTTTCCAGCAAAGATTTTCAAAACAATATAGGTCGTGTTGGGTTATTTTTCAATTTCCGCTTTGTTCATTGTTTTAGAGGAAGATGGAAATATGAATTCATTTATCCCATTTCCTGTTTGCTATGACAATTAATCAATCAATCAATTTATTCTTCGTGCATGTTTTTACATAATTATATACATGCTCTGATATTAGATATTTTAAAGGTGTTTTCAAGCAGTGCACACTGCACAGTTTTTTAATAGCGGTCAATCTAGTTGGTCAAAGGGCTTTCATATGTCTCGTGGGGTCAATAAACCTTGGTTTCTAAGGTTAAAAAAAACGGAGGTGTGAGGGTGGAGAGACGAACAGGTGAGTTTGAAGAAAGGGTCTTTGACTCTAGTTTTAGCACGCACGATTAACGTGTACTGTAAGTTACGTATAAACCTTTTTTAAATGCTTTATGGTATGAGATATAATTGTGACTAAAGATGGTAAAGCAGTAAATTGAAATCGATTTAATGGAGTTTTTCAAAGAGTTATGAGTTGTGCAAACATTGGTTTAGTCTAGCTTAACTCGCCATTGATTTGGTGTAAAGGTAAATTAGAGTGTAAAAGCTGAAAAGAGGTGATTGGCTGTGTGTAAAACGAGGAAAAGTCATGTCAGTGTGAGGCAAAAATCGATTTGAGTTTTTTAGCCTCATCTAAGTTTTGATAATATTTTTTAAAATCTATTTTCTCATGTTGGAAATTAAACCTCCCTTTCAATGTAAACAAGAACATGCACCGTTTGAATTAAAAATTTGTCTATGTTGAATGGATGTTTACATTCGTACCCTAATTAACCAGAATTCGAAATGCAAATGAATATATTTTTTTTACATCGTTATTTTTTTTATTTTGTTTTAAAAATAGTATCCAAAATGCATGTAGAAAATAATACAATTTTAATTTATGTTTTATTATTTTCCAACCTCAGATACTCATTAAAATGAATATATCAATTATTGTTGTTTTAATGCGAGATAGGGGAATTGAAAGAACAATTTTCCTCTGAGTCATTAAATGTTTTTTTTTTTGTAGGAGGTTTTGAAATTTGACCTAATCGTTGCCTCAGTCTGCCTCTTTTTTGTGTTTACTACATTTTTATGTCTGTACACGCAATTTATAAATTTCTGTTTACCTATGTGTTGATGCGTTGCCTTACACTTACAAAAATTCGTTTAAAAATTAAAAAAAACGTTTTCTTTCTACTCATCAATATCAATGTCATCGAAAGCTGCTCCAGCTCACACGATTAAAAAAAACTAGTAAATTTTCTAATTTACCACCCGTTGTTTTACAACATCTGGATGTTACATCACAAACTATCGCCTTTTTGGTCAAATAAATTGCTTTGATTGTACATACATTTTAATGTGTTGTTTCTAATTTTCTGAGATTAAAAATTTTATTTTAAAAACCGTTTTACGATCCTATTTTCTTTGTGATCGATTTATGTTAAATTTGTGTTTGTCGGATGCAATCTAAGGAATGGCCTAGATTGCTTTTCTTTCAAATAGAGGATTTTTCTCATGACTGATTTTCACTACCGATAAGTGACCATTGACTGAGAGGTGAATCACTAGTCATTTGTCATACGGTGCCACCAGGTCCATCATCATCACCATTACAGACCAGTAAAAAGATGAAATCCACCCACGAGTTTCGTATAAATTTCAAGGTTAACTACTCAATTTCTTCGTCCAACAACTTGCAGCTTATTTACGGTACAAAAAATAATGCAATTTTCGTGAAATAGAAATCAACTTGACTAAAACGGAAAAAACTAGAAAATATTTAAATTCGTTATGGGTGAATGAATTCATAAGTTGGGAATCCGGTTTTCACCTTCAACTACAAACCAAAAGTTTCATCTAAAAATTAATACCGAGATCACGTGATGATAAAATGCACAATGATCTAATTAACAAAGCATAATAAATTAGACTAATTTACAAATGATGTTAATTTGAGTTAGATAAAAGCAAGCATCATCTCTCGGTACCAATATTTAGCATGGGTTACAAGGCAAACTTACGCACCAGATGAACCCATTGTATTGCAAAGGGTAATCCACAGCTGCACACACACCTCTCTCAAGTCTCCACGAACCTATTACATTCAGCCTGGTCTGGGTAGCGTTCTGCACAGCAACTGAGCGCTTGCTTCACGAGCGACTCAGATGAACGCGCGGGTGGAGTCACCGCGCATGCGCTCTTTAAAACATTTGCGTGACGTGAGATGGCGGGAAAAATATTATTGATAGTTTGATGAATATTATTTTCTAATGTCGAAAAGAGAAATTAAAAAAACTTGGGAATATAAATGAAATACTTAACTACAACTAAAACTTGTTCCAACATAATCCAATTCTAGATTAATAAATAACAGTTGATTAATTATATGACATGTAATATTTCATCCTTGTAATTAAAGGTTTTTTTCTCTTGCGTAACTTTCTTTCCCCATTTATTTTTTCTCTATCTTCTTATTAATCATGTCGATGCTTTTGGGGGCTCCTTAGCTTTGGTTTGTCATGCGAAAGAACAAGATCTCTCATTTCATGCTTTCGTTTCTTTTCCCTCCTTTTCATTTCACGCCTCGCTCTTCAGCACACGTTGAGCATGCGCACAAGGATTTATTCCAGTTGGATTGTGAGAGGTCTTCATACACGTGCGTAATGAACTTTGTGTAATAAACCTGCTACTTGAAAACACTGTTGTAGGGCGTGTGTTTATGTCGAATCGAGTAAACTAATCTGATACAACTTGTGGGATTTTTTCCAAAAGTTTTTTTAATTAAACTCGTCCCTGGTTGTTTGTACAAAAAAGTTTTTATTTTCACTCTTCTCTCTTTTCCCTTTATTTTTCTTGTACTGAGACACATTGGTAAGCAGACACCGTCCGATTTTCATATACTATTCAGTTTAGAATAACATTTGAAGTAAAGAAGTGGAGACAATTTCATTTTCTTTTTCTTTTCAACCGAAAACACTTATAACAAGAGCAGAAGATACGTTGATTAGATTTGGAGCTCATTGTACTGCTTCAAGAAGGTGCGTTTGGGTAGATGTGTAACATCTCCCTGGTGGACTATTCTCTGCCATTACTGCGCTAAGAAAGAGCGAAAATGTCGTGACTGTATATGAGAAGCAATTTTGGACTAAAGTTTCAAATTGTGACTGAATTTCATTAATTAATGAAGACAATTATAAAATAATTTTAAACTCAACTGAATCCACTTCTCTGCATATAATCTCTTGGTAATTAATAATTAACCAAGTTATGTATTTCTGTTAAAGTGGATAAGGCGTATTATTTAAGTTTTGAGTGACAGCTCATTGCTGCTATGATCTGCAAATAATGCATGTGTGCACTTACTTTCGAGTAATTACTGTCAATTCACCTAAGGCTGACATTAAATGAATCATAACCACGCTCTTTAAAGGTATAAAAGAATGGGTGAAGATATAAGGAGTCGGGAAATGTTAAAGTCACTTGCTTTTATGATTAAAAAAAGAAACAGGTTGAATGTTGTAGAGAAGATATGGGAAATTGTACAATTTGAATGGAGTCGTGCCACCACTGTCATACATAAGACTTTGAATGGAAATTTATTATTTAATTAAATGTTGATTTTTGCTACACGAACTATACAGAAAACAAAATGAGCTATATTATGTGGAATTATTGTTATTGTAGCAATGCATTTCAAATAATGGTATTAAGTAAAAGAAGGAGACAGAATGTTTAACTTTAACTTTCTTTAAAAAAAATAAAAAAACTCGAATTTCTGTTTGTATAATGCAAATTGAAATGCTAAAGTTACCTAAATATATCTTTTGATCATATTACAATTAATTTTTATTGTTTGTTTAAATAAAACTTTTTTAATATAAAATGTAAAAAAAAAAATCAATCGTACGTTTAATTCCACTTAAAGCTCTTGTATCGGTTCATCTTACTCCTGGCGGTAAAGTTGCTTTCTATCCCTCGACGCCAACTTTTTCCAACTATTCCTGTCAAAAAAACAGGACGACACTTCTCTTAGGTATTTGGCTGACTTGTGAAACCTAGAGGGAGGTGGGCGAACTTAAAGAAAATTAAATTTACATTGTGCACCGCCTCTTCGAAAATTTAATCTCAGTCTCGACTTTGTGCGCGCCCAGCGAAATATCCTCTGACAGATGTAATCGCTGAGGCAAACGTGCGCTCAGCAACAGATCGGTTGAGTTTGAAAAATATAAACGCTGTCTCTCTCGCGTCATCCTTAATGGTTGTCAAGGGAACGGCTCATAGTTTTATAATGGAACATAAAATCCTTTCTAAAAGTCGTTACCCCTTTTTTTATTTATACTAAGACGGAACCACGTGCTCATTCAATAAGTAGACATTTGTCCCGGATTAGCCTCCAGTCATGAGTTTATGTACACACAACAGCGCGCCTGTCAGCTTAATGTCATCTGTGTGAAACTTCTAATAGCATCAAGAAGAAGAAAATGTAATCTCATATGGGAACATGGAAATGCCCCCAGTGTCTTATCTTTTTAAACCGAATTTATAGAACTTGTTTTTTTTTTTTCAAAGTGAAATCTTAATGTATGTGGCGAGAAATGGAAACGGGGTGCTTTTAGTGGCTCAACTTTCCTGCTCATACAAATTTAATTTAATTTTTTTAGCTCGTTCTAGAAATAGAAATGATTACTTTAATTTTCCGGAAGCTTAACAGTTCTTTTCGTTAATCATTATTTTTAATTAATTCCTATGGGATTTTGTGGATAATTTATGATTTTTTTTTCCAATTAATTATTAAACTCGGTATTGTTATTGCAAAGGTGCATGTTGTTATTCATTTCTTTTTTGGCTTTGTTTTTGATATTTGTGAAATGAAATAATTTGTAATAATAATAAATAAAAGAGAAAGAAAGAGAAATTTCCATTTCTAATAATAAAAAGCTACCATTTCAATTGCACTTGATATAAATAACACACTTTGAAGTTAGACTTGGTTCTATTTTATATTTTTCATTTATTTTTTCTTTTTAAATTTTTTGATTAATGTGAAATGAAGAAATGGGAACCGAAATTGGTGGCAGGAGAAGCAGGGTGAATATTTTCGTATTCTGGACGAAACTCGCGCTCAGTTGGAGGTGATATGGATTCAATAGGTGATGCGCGAGCGACAAGCGTTATCAGATTCGCCATTACCACGCTGGCGTTAAGGATGAGTTGCACCCAATGCCTCGATTCTATTAAGAAATCCTGCTTTAAAGTCGAGGTTTCAAACTTTTTTTGACACAAATGTACATCTAAACTAAGCACGCACAAAAAAAATCATGTTTTAAAAAAAATTAATTAAACCAACTTAGAAATTCATAAAATTTCACCAAATTTTATTGCTTTTGCATCAAGTAATTAGCGCATCTAATTTCGTTTTGCAAATTTTCCTAACGTGAAAAAAATTCTTTTAGATTACAATTGATTTTTTTTTCAAAATTAAATGAATAATTAAAAAAATGTTTGGTGTGCTCAGTAAGAGGGAGAAGAGAAGAAGAAGCGAACCGAATCAGGGCCATGTCAGCTAAATGGTGACAAGTTAGTGCTAATAATGAAAACATCCATTATAGGTCGTTGTATATGGTGCTACACCACGTGCGGCAGACGTGCGCGTTTATTAGCTAGTTGGTAGGCAGCAAATGAGGTTATTCACCCAAACGTGAGAAATGAAAAATATGCGAATAAGAGATAAAATTCTCTCTTGCCTCTTTTGATGCGATTTTTCTTTTAATAGCCGATTGCATCTAAGTAAAATGAAAAGAGTAATTACGTATTTGAAGAAAAAAAATAAAAGCGGACTGTAGGGTGCTATTAAGTAAAAGGGGTGGGAATCGGCCTTTCTTATCGCGCTTTGTAATGATGGCAAACATTTTGCGACGTGCGAGTTAAACCAGACGTGAGTACATTTTCACCATAAATCATACGCAATGCGAAGTCGACTTTGAGTGCCGTTTAGTAAAGAATAGCTTTATTTTTGCTGAAGGGGTTAAAATGATAAATGTCATTCCTCTTTTTTCCTCTCTTACTTTAAAAAAATTTTAAAAACAAATAATAAATTAAAAATGAGAAAAAAATATAATGATTGATTTTTGTTTTCTGTTTTGTTATTAGAGATCTTCTAATTGCATCTGCACGCTTTGACGGTGCACCTGCACAGATTGTGATTCTCCTTTGGTCTCATTATGGCTACTGATCAAAAGATTGGGCGACACGTTTCCATGGTAGCGACGCATCTTCATCTGAAGCGAGTGGTTCCTCGTTTCCCAGTGGAGCTAATGAAGTGATAAGCAGGCAAGTGAGCTCCTAATACTCTCAAATTGTGTTCAGTTGTAATTTTCCCTTGTGGTGGTTTATATGTGGGTGGGAAGGGCGCATTTAATCGTTTCTCTTCTACACAGTGGACTGCATCTGCCCTTCTGCTCCAAACTCTCCGAGGAATTATTTTCTAAATTACCAAAACCACGACCACTGATACTTTAAATTACAAACAGAGTATTTTCAATTAAAAAGAAATTTAAAAAAATATTTAAATTGGAAAGGGAATTAGTTTCTCTTTCTATTCGTTTTACAAACTTTACAGCTTTTCTGCGCTTTTAATTCCGTTTGCCATCTTAACATTCCTAACGGACTTTATACTTGACGCGGAGAGGGCGAGAACAGAGCACGTGCCGTGGGTTCAAACTTCATCAGTCAGCTAACACGATCAAGTTTCCTTTCACGAGCTACAGTGTGTAAGACTGCTACTGTATGTAATACCATTATTCCTACTGAAGAAATAAGTGTCACCAAACCGCTAGAAAAAGGAAGACGACGAGTAGGTATTTACACCAGTTAAAGCACGCTTCATGAGATCCAGGCACGTTCCAGTTTGATAATCATTATATCCGTAAAAATTTATTTTTAGCTTCTCAGCACCCCTCTAGGCGCCCCACCTCGTTGTCCCTTCTTTCCATTCGCTCCACTTAAAAGTTGAGTGAGGAGGTTATTGACTTTTATCCTTTTGTCTGATTTATTATTTGTGTGTTTTGAAAATCTCCTCACGATGTTGGCTTCTCTGCAGGGTTAATTTTTTTCTCTTTTTGAATTGTAATATGGAATAGTAAATGTGAATAATAAATACGTGATTTGTATTTTGATTAAGGAATTTTATAAATTTATTTTTTATCGTGCTTATGGAGAAAAAGAAGAGTAAATTTATTATTCTCTCGAAGTAACATTGACCTCACTCTGTTTCTGTTGTTACAGATAAGAATATGATTGGTGAGAGAAAGAGAGAAATGTCTATAAATTTATCGCGGTATTTCATTTATTAATGTGCATTTTGATTAACGGAATTGTTTATGAAACCATAAATTTATCTTTCGGAAATAAAAGAAAAGAGTTACATGCAATTGGTCAATTAGGAGTGATTTATAACTCGTAATTAACTCATATTTTCAATCTCAGGAGTTTGTGTTATTTACTTTTTCAAAATTTAAAATTAAATGATTTTATTCGAATAGATAAAGAATTGAATTGAAGAACAGTCTTAAGACTCTTGTGAACAGAAAAAAATCAATAATATCTGTTGGCTCCATCTGTACCTATATTTTTAGTTTCTTTACCCACTAACAAAAGAAATAAGTGGACATTAGGTTGTTGAGCAAATAAAAAGATTTTCCTTCTCTTTTTTGATAACAAAAAGGGTTTTTTTAGGTGCAATTTAATAAAACCAGAACAAAATCTAGATTTTCAAGATTAAAGCCAAAGTAGATTGTAGAGGAAAGTGAAAGGAAAAAGAAAGAGAAAAAAAATTGGCAATAAAAAATAAAATGAAAAATTTCTTTAAAAAAAAAATAGAAAACGAAGTTTTGATATTATAGTAGAATTTTAGATAGAAAAATTTAACTCGCGTTTATGTTTTTCACCACTCTACCCAGGATATAAATAGAGTCAGAAAAGAAATGTCTTAACCCCTTTTACGGGTCAATGCATCTGTTAAACCTTCGGATGGGAAAAATGGCAGAGGTTCGTGTGCAGTTAATGGAGTGTATGGGTGTGAAAATGGAGGTTGGTGGTGTCTCCAAAGTGGACACCACGCTTCATTGAACCTCGAGAAGCAGAGGGACTGGCAAGATGTAGAGATCTAGAAAAGATCCATTTGCTCTTTCTCACAAAAGTAACCTACTGTCCTGACAAAAGTCTTCTGTAATCCAAGATAAAGTAGGTAGCCAGCCATGTTGATGTTGTGCGCACTTTTAACACTACATAAAGCGTATGTTTAATCTTTCGGAATGCAAGTAATTTTCAGTACACTCAACACCACTCTATGTCTCTTGTTCACGCTATTATAGTCCAGTTCTCTTCAAATGTGTATATCGATTAAAGATTTTTAATTTGATTTCACTGTTACATTCTTGCCTTAATTACAACCACATTCTTTTATAATGAACCTTTAAAGCATAGATAGGTGGTGCACACTGAAAGATAGCAGTGTATTAGATGAGGTATACATTAACACTAATGACCTCGTGAATTAATTTGACAAGCTGGCGTAAATTTAACAGTGAGCAAACTGCGACTAATGGTATAGAGACAACAGCAACAACAACACTTTTGTTACTCTAAAGCGTGGTGACAGTTTTTTCAATGGTCAAAAGAAAATTGCCAGTCATTTTACTTATTACCGTAATGGTACATTAGACAATTGATCCAATTTCTAATCTTTGACTGGTGGAAGTTTCTTTTCACCTGAATAATACGTCCCTAAGAGGCCCGGTGAAATTCTCATGGGTCCATTATTTGACTCTCTGTATACTCTGCTTCTGGCCAGTCTGATAAGAAGCGAATGCGATAGGGCGAGGAGAGAGAAAAATTGTAGACGTCCGTTGCTATGGCGATGGAGACGAATCTCTGTAGAGAGCATCTGAGGCGTCGATTACTCAGGAGTGACCACGAGGGAAACGAGCAAATGAAACGTTAGGCTGAACGTTGGATAAACTGAACGGAGGGGAAATGTTTACTACTCTTGTAAATGAGGTTGCTATGGAAATGAAGTTGTTGCGAGTTGGATTGGTGAATTATGATAATCGGTGTTGCGAACGTTTCCATTTCGGTATGTTATTTTTATGTTGATCAATATTTAGAAGAGGTTTAAAAGCCCGACTGTTTTCATCTGGCGTAAAATTAAGGAATACAGATTTAAAGATTAAGGAGATTTCTCAACTTGCTCCTATTTATGGGAAGCAGCAAAAATTTCCACTTGGTAGATTACACGTATCGTGACTATAAAATGGTACTAAATGAGTGTGTATGCCTTCCATGGGAAAAGCTAAAGATTTAAGTGTGATTTTTATCGTGATAAAGTGGCATTAAGAAAAGAAAAACGTTGTCACACTCGGCTTTGTGCTAGCAAATGTAATAAGCTTAAACTCAGACGTGAGCAGAAACGTATCACGATGCAATGCTGATACTACAGATAAGTTTTGATAATTGAATTGGAAAGAAAAAAGATATTTTGCTATTTCTCAATGATATCAGCTGAATTAAAAGTTTGTAAAATTATGTCAGTGTGCAGAAAAGTTAGATTCTTCTTTTTTAAGAGAACATAAAATAGAACCATAATAATATTACTTTAAAAAGAGATTACAGTACTGCTGACAGCAGAGGTTATTTGGTGGTTGTAAATATTTAATATTAGAGACTGCTACAAGTACACAAAGCACACAAATCACACCACACGCGTTAAACTATTTGCAATCTATTTGCTGAATTTGGTTTTTGCTTCGACCTTTTTATGACGGGTTGTTTTCTTTTCTTTCTAAATAATCAATTATTTTCCCTGTGTATACAGATGTTGGTTTTTTGACAGACAAGAGAAGAACTTTAACACAGGCAGATATAAAATATTTATATTAATATTTAGTAATAAAAAAATTTGAAAGACGAATAACAAATATTAAATAAAATATTACACGTTTCACAGATGTCCAAACTAAAACCATAAAACTCACACGGTGTAAAATTAATGTCTGGTAGCAATGATAGTTGTATGGGTGAGTGGTGTGTTAGAAGCAATTTTCTTCAGATGTTGGGAGAATGTACAGCAGTTGCTTTGTTTTCTTATTGCAGATAGCATTTGTTCTGTTTATGTTTACATTTGCTAATTTTTGTTTAGTTTTTGGGTTATATTTAAAAGTAAATATTTACTTTAGTCTTGTTTTAAAGTTGCTTCAAAGGATTTTGAACTCAAATGTTTGTCACTATAAATGAAAACAATTATCTATAGAGTATTCAGGTTAGTAATTTAAATATCTGTTCTCTTTGCCAATTTGGCAACTAGAGGAAGGTTTTACTGTTCAAAAATAGTCTGTTATAACATATATAAACTGTAATACTAGAACCAAAGAAGAAATAAAAAATAAAAATAAAAAGTACCCCTTGTACAAACCGGAAATATACTGCAAAGCAGTAAATGTTTCACTACCTTTTATTGTGAATCTACTTAACTGTTATAATCAACTTTACAACTTAAATATTCGGACTCAAATAAAATTACGTAAAAATACATTAAATACTGAACTTGAAACAAATAAAATTAAATAATTTAATGACAAATGTGTGGAATAAATTTCCGCCAAAGAACTAATTTAAACGTCAATTTTGATTATAAATTTTGAGTAATTCGAAACTTTAAATTTGTTTTTAATTAATTAAATTTACAGGTCGCTATTTATAGGTCACGAATTTAATTAATTTCTCACGACTGAGGGTCGCAGCCTTGTCATCGTTTTCCAAAGGTCATCGGTATGCTACATTTATTAGTATTAAGCATTAATGAATAACTTCCGGATTTAGACTGATCTTTGTGCGTCTTTATAACCATTCTTTTTTTATTATCTTAATTTAATACGGTAAATGTGATTTTTTTAGGCTTTAAAATACAGTAGTTAATTTTGGAGCAGTTTCTATTTCACTCGACCTTCGAGGATCAAATAAATTCATCTGCTTAAGGTTTTAAAACATCATCCACCAATTTAAACATTTGCCATGTTGCCATCCATGAAGGACGACCGCTTTTCTGTAAGCGGTACTGGCGAAATGCCAAAAACAAAAAAGTGTATGATAGTAGCGTCAAGATCTACAACACTCTTATAGTTTTAACTTTTTCCTTTTTAATACTAGTAAAGAAAATATGTAGTAAAAGACATGAAAGATAAATAACATTTTTTACTATTGTTTAACACATTTAATGATTTCAGTAAATTGAGCTTGCACATGTGAAACTAATAATTATTAAACTAATAATTATTAAATCTACAGATACAGGTAAAAAAAACCAGTAAGTAAAATAAATATGTTGTGCACATGCAGCCCTAGTATTATGCAGGTTTAACTCATAAATCAATACTCAATCCAGTTGGAACTAAAATGATGAAAGTTTGATACTGAATATTGAATATATGGCGAATGTGTACTAGTATGTATTATAATATCAGCACAATATAATCCAAATTTTTGAATTTTTCAAATCTGTTTATTATTTATTACTTCATTTAAATGCAAGGATAAAACTTGGTTGTAAAACGATCAATTTATGTATATCACATTTACATTGCATTGAATAGTTACTTTAAACTGTGGATTTGGTTACACCTGATGCAAAGGTCAATGTAAATTTCATGGTAATTGTGAATTATTGTGTTTGTTAAATTAACTTGAACCATTCAATTCTCGTTCAAAAAGTCTTTGACATTTATATCCTAATAGTGAATTGAGACCGGGAAGAAGGACAAAAAAGATTAACAATAGCTCATTTTCCCACCTCGCATTCACACCTATAGTGGAAGCGAATAACGAACTTTCAAGGACAAACACATTTTATACTTGCTTGAAATGATGATGGTTAGCAGAAGAAAGCAGCTTTAATTACTAGCAGGAAGTTTAGAAAAACCAGATGGTAAAATAAAGTCTAATTTATATATCTTAACGCATGGCAATGACTTAATAAATAATGATAAAACCTTCTGATTCAATTAAAATTAGTCAAAAAAAGCTTAGAAACAGCTTTAAGAGGAAGTTCGTTCAAATAGTTCAACAGGTTCGTTACCAGTATTCTATGTTCCTGGTTTTTAAAGGTTAAAAAGCAAGAATTAAGTGACTTGACGGTTTGAATTAACTGTGTCATGATCACGTAAATTGTCCTGTATTCCTAAGTTGCTGATAAATGTTGCAAACATGGAATGCAGATGCGTGCTAGTCAAACCAGTTTTTGCATATAGATACCTTATTCGGAAAGGGAAGAAATATAAATTTCTATGCAGTTTTGTTTGCATTGTTATTTCTATATCATTTTATTCACTGTACTGGTTTATGGTGTTTCCTGTTCTCGGGTTGCTATTTTTATATTCTTTTACTATTGTGTTCGAATGGGAAAATGGTGACCGAACGATTCTAGGTTACGAGAGAATATGTTTGTTTTGATACATTGGCCCGTATGTTTTTCCATAGTGTACTTTAGAAATGTTGGTTTGTGTGTTTAATAATTTCCCATAGTTGTTGTGCAATAATTATTAGTTAAAAGAAAAAAGTTTTTTTTTTAAAACTTATTTTGAGTAAAAAATTCGAGACGAATTTTGTCTTTTCACAGCATAATAAATTTAAAGGTGTTTGACTAGACCATTTTTTGCTTGAAAAATGTTTTTGTTTTGTTTTCTCATGAAAGCCGGAAAAGGAAAAAAAAACTTTAAAGTAGAGAATTTTTATAATTGTCACTGTTTTTTTACCTTTTTTATTCTTACTAATGTAGTTGGGCGTGTTTTTGTTTGGATTGGTGTCATGCATGAGGTCTTAGAATAACTATCTTTTTAATTACTACCAGCAACACCCATCGTCTTCTGCTATAAAAACAGGGGTTACATTTCAACTGACTGATAAATTGAACTCAGTCAATAAGATTTATTAACGTGTCTTTGACTGATGTAATCTTAAATGCAATAAATGTAACGATGCATTCTTTTGTTTCGTGAGAAGTGGCAAGTGGCTTTAGAAGGGGAAGAGAGGTTAACAATTCACAGAGTATTTTTCTTATGAAACTACACATCTTTGAGAATTTCATCTGTAAATTTTAAATAACGAATATCTGCTGCATGAATTTTAAAATACATGTTTTGCATTTAAAGAGAAAAAATAAAAAATAAAATTTTTTCCTGTATTTTTAATCAGTTTTATTGGTTAATATAAGAATTATTATTTACTGATTTATTTGTTATGTTTCCTGCTTATGAATATCACATCTTTTTAACTATTGAGCTAAAAATACAGCTATAATGTACATCGACAGTAACAAGGAAGCATACCTATTATGAGGTAAAATTAAAACTAAATATTAGTCTACAATTAAAAAAAAAATCAGCTACGTAACTTTGAATTCCGTGCTGAAATTGACTAAAAATAAAATAATGTTTTGACAAATTTTGGCATTTTTTGCCATTCACTATAGCCAAAACGATAAAAAAAAATTGTACATAGTAAATACTTCATTTTTTTAAAAATAATTATCTCTATGGTTAATTTAATCTCTGACAGCGTTTGAAATTGTTTTTACTGCATTTTGTATGAGGTGGTCAAATTGATGCAAAATCTGTGGTGAAATTGACCATGTCATTTTTTTTAAAAAGAAAGGGATAACATCCTGATTTTTTTAAAATATTATTTGTCAAAGAGCCAAATAATCCTGTTGTTTTAAACAAAATTTCATCAAAATTGGCCAATTAGTAAAAAAATCGCATAACTTTGAACTTGAAAAGTGGTCAAAGCGACCGGTTTACAGTATTTAAAAATGCGTTATTGTTTACAGCAGTGGTTCCAAAATTTTTAAGTCCAAGGACCCCTTCAAAATAAGATACATTTTGTGGATCACTATCCATAATAACGATAATTTTTCCATAAATATCCAAAAATGTCCTAAATGTGCTTTCTAAATTAAACTTTCACTTCAGGACTCTCGAGGACCATCTATTATCACGTGATGAACCACCAGTGGTCCAGGGACCATAGTTTTAAAACTATAGGTTTACAACATAAAAAATTAAAAATTAAAAATATATAAAGGTACTCATATGACAGCGAATCTTACTCACGTGCCATATGTTTATTTGGCTCGTAAAATGAGTTACGTAATTACATTCTTTTTTCATTGAAAAATATTTTCAACTTTTTCAGCAAATTTACTTAAAATTATAAACTTAAACTAAAAATTATTTAATTCTGTAAAAATAAATGTGCAGCATGTGTTTATGACTTTATTCCGAACAGATGTTTTATAATTTTATATATTTGTAGAGCAGAAATATTTTTAAACCATACCCAAGAACCCAAGACAACCCCACTACCTGTGGATTCCAAGGTCATTGATTCCCCTCTTCCCCTACCTCGTTTTCTTTTTTATTTAAATTTTCTATGGATCAAAGACCCCAAGTTACATATTATGGATTTAAGTTCAAAAAATAAATAAAAAGAAAATAATTTTTCTTATGTTATTGCAAAATATTGCAAATACCAAAAATAATCTCATCATTTTAAATTTCAAGTAACTGGTATTTTTAGTTATGCGAGCATCGTACTCTTAACTAAACTTATAAATGTTTACAAAAAAAGAAGGGTTAATACTAACAAATGAGGCTTGACGTTAAAACGTTCATGGGTCGATACTTAAGTTAAAACTGGTTAAACTCCAACTAGGTCAGGACAAAAGTCGTCCATCTTAACTTTAGTCCACCTGCTTCAAGGCTGTATAGTATTTTGCACGTTCACGCCAAATAGTTTTAGGCTGAAGAGCCCAGATTAAGCACGCACCAACTGATCGTAAAGAACGAGCAGAGTTTATAAGCTTACCTTAGCAAGAGGTGAGATGAGAGAAGGTAATCCCAAGCGTCAGGTGTGGTGCTTTCTCTATGAACCAAGTTTGGATGGTGTGCAACAGGAGGCGCTCCTCGGTGGCTGTAGCCCTGAAGCCATTCAGAAAGTTCCATTCTCCACGTCCAGGGTAAGAGGTGTTGGGTGGCAAAGGAAAATTGGTCCTTTGGAATCTCATCAAATGCCACTTGAATCGGTGAAGAATGAAGATACAATTGTCTTTGTGAGACAATTGCATTACCTTAGGATGAAATTTGATAATTAAGACTTGTTTTTATGTAAATAGAAAAATCACTTTCTTTTGCGAGTTGAAACCGTCGATTTATTTTTTAGATCATCTTTCTACTCGAGGGTAACGAAGCGACGATATTTTTTGATAACTGCTTCTTTTTGCATCCATTAAAAGGTTTCATACTTAAAGGGACATTGAAACGCTTTTAGAAGGTTGCGATAAAATAAAAAGTTTGAACCACTAAATTTAAGTAATATTTTTCATTAAATATTCGTTTAGGCATTAATTTAATGGCTCATGTGGCTGGTGAATAATTATTTTTATTCATACAGTATACAATAAGTATTAATTTATAATTTAGACTAAACATAGAATATAATCGTTAAAAGTAATCATTAAAAGAATATTTGTAACAGATAAAGACTTTAAATGTAATTTAATTGTTTGAAAGGTGTTAATTTACTGGTAATTAATATTAATTATAATTTGAAATTAAACAAATTGTACAAATTAACAAATTAAAATTGTTGATTAAACTTTATACATACTCAGTAATTAATTAATTAGTTAATTAATTAATTTTAATTTTTGATTAATTGTGACATGTACGTAATGTAAAAAAAATCTGCGGGGAAAAAAATTACTAAATCGGGTTGAAAAGTAAAGTGACATGAGATGAAAGGCAAAGCCTCTAGTTTACAACAAGTTTTCACATGATGAGAGACTGTATCGATAGATGTCGTTGCTAATGCAAATAAGATTTTCTTTTGCCTCGTCCGCCTTCTTATGATAGGGAAGTCGGCATCCTCGCAGGCAAAGCTCAGCCAAGCGAAATTTGTCTCGCTCTCCAACTTTGATGAATGAAGTTGAGACTCCGATAAGGCGCTCTTATTGGAAGCACCCTACCGGCAGCCATTTGTCTTCATCACGGTTACGGATTTTCCTGATGCTTTGCTTCTTTTTCCTCTTTCGTTTGCCAGTTGATGCGAATTTCGATCGACAGTCTCTTTTTTTTTCTTTCCAATTTTTTGTGACTTTGGGCGATGTGAATTGATACTTAGTTATTTCAGCCGAAATCAAGCGTACACCCCGTCTGCTGGCACTTGCCATTTACTTTTTGGCTCCTCTTTTCATGTTCCTCATTCCATAAAATCGTTTGTTCGCACATTTAAACTGCTTTTCCGTATCCATCACAAATTTTTGTATCTAAGAATAAAAGAGCGAGAAAGGAAAAGAAATGCCTTCCCATTTGAACTGGCGAAACCGCACGTGGCGAGAAGATGCGACTGCGAGATCCATTTGCTGCACTTTTTATGTCTCCTGAGTTCGGCCTACTCAATTTGGCGCCACCAACCTCGAGGGATGGCGGGTTAGGAAGGAAAGTGTTGCATAATATGGAAAAAGGGTGGGAAAAGGTGATGGTTTTGGTGCAAGATTGAATTTGGGTGTGATTTATATTCGAACCGTCGCCATGAGGGTAGTGGTAAGGAGGAAGTGGGTGGTCTAGTGGTTTATGAAATGGCAGCTGCAAGAGCAAGGGACCGCGACTTATTTCACTTTAAGATCGAATTCGGTTGAAAATATCTGCTAGCAAACTGTAGTCCAGACTTGGCTGATAGGTGAGTCGTATTTTCGAATATAAAATTGCTATCTTGATACTTGATAAGAGGATGGTGAATTTCGATCAGATGGGTATTGTGGAGTGCATTGCTTCATGGTTCAACTCCAGGCATTTCAATTTTTTATTTTTATTTTTTGAAATTGAAAGAATATGAAATACCAGAATATAAAAATAAATCTAAAAACAAGTTATACTTTTGATCTATTCAAATGCACTCCAAAACTTGAAAATGTCAAAATGCATCAGTTTTGATACATCTTATTTGAATAGAATCATGTAAACTAAAACTTTTCTATCTTTTTTCTTCTTATATTTGGACAATTTTATTTGAGGAATAGCTATCCACTCAAATGGAGAAAGTAAGGTGAGTTTGTGTTTACAATTTCAAACAAAGTCTGATAAAATCCTACTATGCATTATTTAGTACACAAGAAACAGAAAAAATGGAGGTAAATTAAAATTTTAAATCCTTTTTATTATTTGCTTCGTATTTATGCAGCAAGCTTATATTTTAAAGTTCTATTTTCACTGAATGCATAAATTGAACTCATACACTATGGATCTGAGCTCGGAAAGCTGAGATTGCTGCAACTAAAAAAAAACAATTTGTTTATTTACATTATTATTTATTTATAACTACTCTAAAAAGGATAAAATTCGACAACAGTCAGATTCAAACTTTGAACATTTTTTGTGAGTGAGTAAAATTTAATATCCTACAAGGTTTCTCACCATAAATGCATGTCAGGGAGCCAAGATAAACACATTAAGTTAAAAATTAGTCACACATTTCATGGGTAGTCTTGCATTAAAATTTACTGAATTCAGAAAGCCTTGGTTTACATTATGTGGTTGGAAACTGCATCGAGTTTTTTCCATTTACTCTGTTCCACTGAATTATAGTTCACAATGAACACGAACGTCTGGTTGCCAGAATGAACAAGTTGGAAAGTGCCGAGAGAAAGAATAAAAGAAAAAATTCACTTTAGTCACAACTAGAAAGTGCTGATGTCATTGGACCGAAGAGGAAAAAAGAATGAATGAGCTGAACGTCACATAAGAACCACTGGGATTTTCTAATAAGAGACTTTTTGCAATTACATAGACCGAGACAAGTTCATTTTCTGGTATTGATACATTTTTGGCCATGTCAGTCTTTATGCTGTCAATCAATACGACTGTCACTCGCACCGCTGTTGAAATGTTGTGCATGGTTCTCGAGAATTATTAATATTTTTGCTTATCATGTGTAATGGTTTCTGTAATGGAATATGTTGTGTTGCTATGGTCTTATTATGATGTGTGCTATGTCGGAGATATTGAAGTTTATGTTGTTGATTCAATGGTTTTACTCACTTTTGTGGTTGGCTTCTGGTTTATGAGTTTAGTTTCTTCCAAAATTTTAGCAAGACATAAGTTAAAGGTCATATAAAGAAGACATTTTTATAGTACAATATTAATTTATTTTATAGCTTGTAAAAAGATAAAATATAACATTAAACTTTTTGTACAAAAGCTACAGCGTAATTATATTAAATGTAATCAAAGATTTAGAACATTTATTTCGTGTGATACGATTTAAATGAGATATATTTGTTTTCGAGGTGATTTAAGATCAATTTAAAGGTGTTGTTTTTCAGAAAGGAAAAGTAGAAACGTATAAAAAGTTACTCAATTGAGATAAACGACTGCAAAAGTAAGTGGTTTTTGTGTGTGGCTATATATATACCCAAAGTGGCTTTTTTCATCGAAAACATTATCTCGTCATGTACTCGGCTTCTGATTGACGCATTCTGTTTCTAATATAGCAAACAATTTTTTTTTGTGTTCTTTTTCTTTTGTGACAGAGAATTGTCTTCACCAAGGAAGACAAGCGCACAAACACACACCACAACGCGCCATTTACTTTGGTTTCTGATTGTGAAACATTTTCTTTCTAGCACGTTACCATAGAAACTAACTCCAACTGAGACGTAAAACAGACGACGTGTGGTGCAGCTATTGCAAAGACGGGACTGGACTGGCCAGTTAAAATATAATAAAGCCAACTTGAGTGAGCTTATTATTCTTAGAAAATTTAAAAAAATTGTATTACATGGTATTATTAGATTTTTCCAATAGAAATTTAAATTATTAATTTTTTATGTAATTTTTATTTCTTTTTATTAAATGATTAAACATTTATGAATTTACAATTGCACTTAAAGTTAAAAAATGTCAAATACTTTGAATTATATATAAAATGACCCATTTCTTTTACAGGATTTCTTTCAGCAGTAGATCAGAGGTAAACATTGATTTTACGAACGGTGTTTTTGAAAGCATTTACTGTTAGTTGGAGGGAAATGTATGGGACAAGTTGCCCTCGTTGCCTTCTTAAAGGACTTCTTTTTATCGATTTAAACGTAATCGCTGTTTGGATAGCAAAAGGAGGACGCCTGCGGGTGAGATAGAAAACTCTTGAAAAGCACGAGCAAGCAGCCAAGAAAAAAAATGTATAAGAGAAGATGAAGAAAATGATTTGATGTTGTGTGAAATGAATCGAAGCGGACCTTTCATAAATATTTAAAGTTTGTGAAGGTTTTACTAAAACTTATGTATGAGTTTATTCTAAAACTTTAATCAACTCTTTTCAACACTTCTAATGCAATTTACATTTTTTTAAATGTGTAACTTATTTCCTTCGGTTTAATCTTTTATGTTTTATTTTTCTTGAAGGTGAAATGTGAGATAGTGGGAATGAAATTGTTTTATGTGTAATTAAGTTTTATGTTTTTCTTTTGTTTAGATTGAGAAAATGAGTTAGATAAAAATCAGAATGTAAATATAAAATCTTGTTTGAGGCAAAACTCTCATCTTCTACATTTATACCTCCCACTTGGCAGTTGTGGGTATGAAATGTTGCTCATGCACATGAGGCTGTTTCTTTTTATATATATTCTTTCAACTGTGAAAAAAAAATCTAAAAATTGCAATGTTGAGTTTTCCTGTTTAGTAAGTTGAATGTTGTATGCATAAAGACAGAAACGACTTTAAGTTTGGTATATTTAAGCTGCTTAAGTTACACAGATTTGATATTAAATGTTGCCACATAAAAGTTTGATTTCTGTTTACTTCGCTGCAATTAATTTCCGCAAGATTTAATTACTGTACTTTAGACTCGAGCGTTTGCTGTCCGATGAGAATTCAGCTCAAGGATTTGATTTCGATTTTTTCTGTGGAATAAATAATGAAAGTTTTTTGTTTTTTGTTTGCTGAAATTGATTGTAATTGATAGATATTTAAAGAGTTTTGTTTCCGTAACCTTATTGTAAAAAAATTAGAATTTAATTTAGTGTTTTCTATGCTTTGCTATAACAAGGTTTGTAATTTGCATTTAATTTCAGAGGGCTATCCAACTTTAAACGTTTGGAAATGCTGTTACAAATTGTGCTGAAGCTGCAACAAATTTTTATTGATGGCATAGCATAAATGAATTTTTTATCTTTTTTAAACTTTAAAATTTAAAGTTTATATTTTTATGATCGATTTATTGATGTTCAACATTTTCAAGACAAAACTGATGGAAAATTTGTTTAAAAATTGGGGAATGAAATGATCGAATTTCTATACGTAATTTGTCAACCGAATTTGAGATCTGCCAACTGGTTTTTTTATATTCGAAACGACTGTGTTTTTTTAAATGGGTTTGAGAATTGATTTCCAATTTAAAAAAAGAACAAGCAGATGCAGTTTATATAAAAATAAAAAATAATATCTACCGCATTAAAAAAAAGAAAAAATAGATGACAATTGTGGTTTTAGGCAAAGACTTTCGCTGAGTGCAGTAAAAAAGCAATAAATTTGGAGTTAGGTGTCAGAAAAAAAATGAGAATTGGAAGTCTTTTTGAATAATTTGCTCATTAAACAAATGATCACGATTTTCCCCATTACATATCCTATTAGTCAAGACGTTTGTGAAAAAAAAAAAATTCTTTGTAATGGAAAACATTCGTCAAAGATTTTTTTCTTCTTTCAACTTAAAAACCCTGGTAATGAGTCGAAGGGAATAATTTCGTGCGCTCAGCTATTTGTAATCATTAAGGTTAAGCTTTTGAATTAATAATACAGTATGTATTTCATTAAAGTTGGCAGTTAATTGCCATTTCACAGTTTTGAGAATATGAGAATATGGCACGTGCAACATGCCACATTAATATTTTTTTAATTATTCAATTTATTTATTTCTCTTTTTTTGTTATAAAAGTCTGATATCATTTTTAAACATGTTGTCACTAGATGTCGTAACGCAGCATGGTTGGCTTAAATTGCATTTTTAACCTGTAGATGTCGCTTTGGTCCACTTAAAAATCAATAAATGGCATGAAAAAATCGAATTATCTTTTTTTTACTTTTTATCTTACCAATCACCACAATCTTTTACGAAAATCTATGGTTCATTCAATATTTATATGATGTAAACAATTTAAAGACTTAACTGATAAATTATTAAATAGTATCACATGTGAGTCTCGAATTGTTGAGCAGGTGGATGACTCCAAAACCCTTTTTTATGCCTCAGGTCGATCGCTTGTGGATCGTAATCTCTAAAGGGTAATCCGTTTGTTGCGTTTTTTAAACACCCATTTACTTCCCCCTCGACAGAAGGTAATGCAGTGGGCCTGGGTCATATATTTGACTCGTAGACCACCAATCGAGGCTCTCCATCACTGTTCCCTCCATTGGCTCCACTCATTCCGTCGATAGCTCTGCGAATGTCTTTCATGATACTATAGTCCACAATTTCTCCATGGGTTTCAAATTGGTCATTGATTTTGCGCAAAGTGTCAGCCAAAGAGATTCCATGGAGACGGCGACTTGCGTCTAGCATACGCTGCCAACTCTTTTCGTATTCCGATCTTGCCAATTCAATGCATGTGGACGTGACCGCCAAACCAACGAGGATGTAAAAAGTGCACAACATCATATACATTTGGTGGTGGGGAGTTACATCTCCAAGACCGATGGTTGTCATTGTAATGAAACAGAAATAAAAAGACTCGAAATATGACCATTCTTCCCATTGCGTGAACATTAGAGCTCCAAGGGCAATGTATATGAGCAGAAGAGCGATGGCACCCATCACTTGAAGAAATGTCCATAAAGCTGCAAATTTGTTTGATTTAGGTGTATCGTGCTCTGAATCAGTTGAAAGCCTTCTACCCCGGCATCGACATATGAATTTCTCGAAGAATTTCTTGAACCATGTCAAACTGCTAGCGAAAAGTTTACCCATATCACCTATGGCGATGAGTGTTAAAGGAATTCCTAGGAGCGCGTAGATTATGCAGAATAATCGGCCCCAGAAGGTGAGTGGTGCAATGTTGCCATAGCCTATAATTAAACGAGAGGATTCTAAATTAAATATGAATTTTAATAGGAAATAAATATGTGAAATATGCACACGACATATGTCAAAAATTCTAAAAGATAACTTTTATGTGCACTTTATTATTTTTTCATATTGCGTGACTATTCAAGTGGTTTGATCAATATAATACACACACACACAGATAAGCGCAAAAACATAAAAAGGAATTAAATTTTCAGGCAATGTCTTTGTGTTTGAATAATTTATTTACTGTGTGTGTTGAAAGGGGAATGTGAGGACAATCTAAAAATAATCTGGGACTATTGTACAAGGCTAGACGATGTGTCACATGCTTTGAATAGTGCTCTAAGGAAATGAATAAGAAAAAATTCATGAAATTAAGTGTGATGTGCAATGAGTCAAAAGGCTTTTTGCTTGCCAACTTTCAGTCAAGATACATCATGGTTTGGGAGGTAAAAAAGTGTTTAAAATTGGAGAAGAAGAGCCGAAAAAGGATTGCTCGACATGTGTCTTTTCGCAATCATATGTTTTAACATTGTGCATTTGTAAATCATCTAACACCGAGGCATCGATGACAAGCGTACTAAATTTAGATATAATTTTGTTGCCAGGAGGTAAACTTCAAAAAAATAAAGAAAACTGAAAAGGAAAAGGGAAGAAAATATATAGGGCGAGGTTGTAGACTTGTGTTTACATCTCGAGACTAGGTGCATGGTCGTTGAACTTAAAGATAATTTTGGGGTTTCAAGCAAAAACGTCTGCTAATAATTTACTGTCTTGTGAAAAAGTCGTCTAACAAGAAAATCAGCAGAACTAAAGATCATTATTTGGTTCAGTTTTTTGTATCGCTATTTTCAAAAGAAAAAGTTATTTTAGCACAACAAGGAAGTCAGTTCGACTTTCAATATAAAATTAAATCTTTATTGATGCTGCAGGCTTTTTTTCACAAAATGTATATTGTATAATATTAATAAATATATAAATTTAGTGATTTGTAACTTTTTAGGATTTATTTTATATATACACATTTTTCTGAGATTTATAATTTTTATTTATTTGTGTATTGACAAACTCGACGGAAACTTTATTATTATAATGTTCATCATAGTCACGAATGTGGATGTGCATTTCGTGTTAAAAACAAATTAAGTGTAATTTCCACTCTGCTTCGAGTACACAAAACAGACCGGTTGAATTGAAACACCTGTTCCAACTGCTCTTCATCAGATAGCTCTACTACGCAACTACAGTAAGTGAATATAGAAATGTTGTAATTTTTTAAAATAATAAACAAATAAAAAAAAACTTACAGATATTAGAAAATAACATTTGCACATTAGTCTTACAAGTTAGTAACATGTAAAGTTCCAAAAATAAGATTCGGCATGATATAGAAACTTACCTATAGTAGTAACAACAGTTGCAGCAAAAAAAAAAGAAGAAGGAAATGACCATTGAGACTCAGTTTCATTGTTTTCAAGATCGACACCTGCATTTGTAGCATTTATAACAGCGTCTTGAAAATGCATAAGTTTTTCAAACACAAGTTCACGGATTTCTTCACCTGTTCTAAATCCTTCTCCAATACTAACCAGAGTATCATAAACATCTTTCCACGATTCATTGTACTGTACTCTTGCTTGATGATCTAATTCCGTTTCATTTGGCACTTCCAAATGTCTAAAAGCCATACCTCCAGCAGCTGTATAACCAGCCAAGAAAATTAATATCATAACATGACTCAAAGCTGAAGTTATCTTTTTCCACCAGGGTACCAATTTTTTTTCACTTTTTGTGGATACTTGAGTTTCCACTTTGGGCCAGTTTGGTTTGCTCGATGTTATTGAGGTAGGTGTTGCTGGTGTTGTAGGTGAAGTTTTACCGCCTGACCATTGCGGTTTGTCTCCAGTTGAAGTGGGAGTGATTGGTGTTGTTGGTCGAGAAGTAGTAATGTTACTTTTGCGGTCAGCCATGTCGATTTATCAAGGTCCATTAACTTACATTGTTGATGTCACTCGAGACATTTTATCCATGCATGAAGCTAGTTGGTACTGGCAAGAGCAAATGGATACTCGCCTGTTGATTTGAGCTATTTATAACGAGCACGCACCATCCATTACTACCACCATGTGGCTCCGTCGGTAATGTAGCCCATTTTTAGTTCAGGTGATATTTGTATTATATATTATTATGGAACTCTCAAGTACAGGTAATAATGAATTATTTTAAATAACAATTACATTAACATAAATCTAATCGCTGTTTGTGATAAGTTCTGAAATTATTATTATTTATTTACTAAAATTGATATATTTTAAACTTTAAAACTAACGGATGTTTGATACGTTGCGATAATAAAGTTTATAGTTACAGTTTTAAAGTTGTTTTTCCTTTTACGCACTCAAAAGAGAATTCGTCAATCTTTTCTTTGAACATACTTAAGATCTCATGTGGTTTATTTGAAGTGGCGTGTGGTTCTACGAAGTTTGTTTTCTGTTGTGTTATAGGTTTACGCAAGGTGATGAGTGCAAACGTCTGTGATTGCGATTACTCTATTTAGATTTTATTCATATGTTATTTCATCCAACTGACGTCATGTGTTGATACGCATAACCTCTAATGATAGCAATTTACGCCCTTGATCCTGATTCAGATATATTGCTGATTGATATTGAAGATGATTTTTTTTCATGTTGTTCAGAGAAATGTACATGACACGTAAGTTCAGAAAATTCCTAAAATACATCAAGAGAGAAGTGTTAATCACTTTCACAGCACCTGGCTAAAAAATAAATTCTTAACAATTATCTAGTCTTTGCAGGAAGACTTATTTAGGTCTTGGAATTTGTTCACTTTTATAGTTTGTATAGATTCGTATTCAGGAAGAAAAAGCCGTACTGCTGCAGGATAATTTTAGAAAAAAGCCGAATAAACTTTTTGAAATATATACAAAGTTTAGCTGGGAATCTGAAAATTTAAAGAGTTATTAACTGTTAATTACTAAATATTTAAAAAAAAAAAAAGATTATTTATTTACGATTCTCTCGTAAACGTAAGGTTTGAATAAATGGCACTTTAATTAGCAAGGGTGCCGGTGTTTTTTAAAATCTAATTATAACTGGAAATTTTCTCTAGTCAGGAGGAGCAAACGGGACTGCTATCAAAATAACATGTGCTATCAATAGATTGCATTTTGATGAGCTTAAAAAAGACAAGTTTTTTTCTCTCTCTCTCAGGGGGGCCTCTCTTTCTAATTTGTCACTATAAGCCAGACATTGACACCAGTCTTTTCATTAAATGATAGATGAAGAAAAAATTAAAATCGTCTAATATTAAGAAAAATATTATATTATAATTTAAAAATTTCTAAATTACTTCCATGCACAATATTTTTAAAAATTTGTTGAAATTTGTGTCAATGGAATAACAATGTTAGTTTCTTTGTTACGTAATGAATTTAAATGCACGTGCGCATTTAGGGCATTTCTAATCATTGTTTTTAGAATTTGAAAAAATGTATTATCTACACTAACTTTTGGCCAGTAAAGTAGTGTGTAAGAATCCGAGGGAAAATAAATATCCTTAAGTGACTTACTCAAGTTAAAAAGTAAGTAATTTATTCAATTTATTAAGAATAGATTTATTTTAATTATTAAAAATATAATTTAAGTACTAAATTGAAAAATTTCTAAAATTTATAAACTTTAAAGAATTTCTAAAATTTATAAAAATTCTAGCTCAAATAACAAAAAAACTTAGTAAAACACAAAATTAAATTGAAAAGAAACGAATAAAATATTAAACCGGTAAAATCAGTTGAAAATTTTAAATTATTCATCAGATTCCATTTTTTCGAGACGTTGCCTTATTTCATCCATTGATTTTTTAGCCTTGTAGATTAATTTTAACAAATCTTTAATTGCTTTGTTATTAAGCAAAGGCATTGAGTCGTTCACCTTATAAATAAATAAATAGTAACTTCAGTTTTTGTTTTGAACGTAAACTAAAAATACTCACTTCATAATTTTTATCCAGTTTCTTAATTACGAGAGGAGATAATTTTGCCATATTAATGTCTTTCAAATTATTCATCGTTAGTATGGATTTTTTCTTCACATCTTTCGCCATTAGGTCTTTGACGTCATCTCTCTTGACGAATTTCATCATGGAAGTTTGAAAATTTCCTCTCATTACGCATATGGACAGCTTTTTCGGAGTCTTTTGTAGCGATATGTTTTTGGTTTTGATAGGTTTAACTTTCTTTATTGGTTGAATGATGTTATCGGTTTGGGAAACCTCTTCTGAAGCAGTCGTTTGAGTGTTAGTTACGTCAGATTGTAAAGAAGTTTCATAATTTGACTTTTCACTACATTGACTAAGAGAATCAATAATTAATCGATCACTGTAGCTTCCTTGACTTCCGACTTTGAATGGGGTACAAAATCGTTTTGGAGCCATTTGCGTTGAGTTTTTAAAATGCCGTCTGCTGCCAAAGTGCAGAGTAACGCCACTCTGTGGTAAAAATATTAACTAAACTTTTAAAATGTGCTAGCTTTATTCTCTGCATTTATGTACAATTTTAAAACACAAATTCATAACTTTTGTAGATAAGTTATAAGTAATTAATTTAAATAAAATATAATTTAATTTTGAAATGTAAATATAAAAAAATAACTTTAAATAATAATCTTATTCCGATAAAATTAAAAATACTATTCTTACAGTGTGTATAAAATGTGTAAAATATTTACAATTAATAATCAAACATTTCGTTCTTCAGGATTTATGTATTCCAAATTTAGATGGGTAAAAATATCTTTTTCACTTGATGCACAAATTCTTTTTTGCTAAATATAGAAATAAATTTAAAAAACTATAAAAATTCATACAAAACTATTAAACTCGTATCACAAACTTACATCAGCGTATGACCATAAACCATGACTAGTCAAACGCATATTCAACTTTTTCTTGGCATAATTCCTTACACTTCTATTGAAGTTTTTATTACCCGTCCATCCAACAAGAGCAAAAGGATATTGGTATGACGGCGTAAGAATTAGATCCACTCGAACTGCCCTCCAATTTCGCTTACGTTCAGCTAATTCAACCATGAGTGCAAAATCTAAAGAAAAAAATAAGTTAAATAGAAATATTTTTAAAAATCCATTATATTATAATACCACTTTTCGGAGGTAAAATTTTCCCGTCCAATGGAATTGTACTAAAGTCGGTTGGTAACGCCGCAGTCGGCATTCGGAAAATATAAAAACATTTTTCGAAATCGTCTATAGCAGCCCCATCTTGTAGAACAGTTCTACTTTCCAGTTGTTGTAAAGCTTTTACTTCGCTGTATGAATTCTTATGAACAAAACCATACATTATAAGTTGCAGATCTGTCAAACGTTTATGTAATTTGGGTAAAAATCCAATCTCTTCTCCTTCCACTGGGTGTGTGATTAAAATATCTAGATCGTGACCTTGGCTTTTCCCTCTAAAATCATTCATATTTCAATTTTACATTTTAACACATTTTTATAATAAGATACCTTCTGAAACCTCCCGCAATCGTTAATTGAATTCCTGGTAATAATTTTTCCGATTCCAATTTTAAAAATTGGAAAATTTTTTCAGCTTCTGATTTTAATAACGGGGTATTTAAATCGGAATGAAATGCGAGCCCTAACATGTAATTGTAAAAAAGTATTACAAAAACTAACTAATTAGTGGATTAATTTTAGAATATTTACCATAATTTATTTTTTCAATGTCACCAGATGCTTGAAGTTGGCCACTGAGTTGAAGCTGTTTTATATCATTTATACTTCGCAATCCAATTTGGTACCAACGATTAGCTAAAACCGGACCAATTCCAAACACGGTGGTGAATAATTTAACAGTGATAAACCAGTTATCTTTAATAATCTGCTCTACTTCGTTTGAGTAGCCATCTTCTAAAATGTCTTGAATAATTGATAAAGAATGTTTCCCAATATCTTTGAGTTTAGAAACTTCCGTTATTTTCATTACAGTAAATGGTAAACTTTTGAGCACAGCAGCAGCTTTAGAAAATGCTAATGCTCGACCATAATCTTCAGAATTGTTTCTCAATTCAGCATGAAGTGCAACTGTTTCTAAGGCGTCCTAATAATAATAGCAAAATATTATTTTAGGATAATTCTATCAAAATGTAATTATTAGTTGAATTTTTACTGTTAATTTAATATTGTGATGTTTTATAGGTGCTTTTCGCTGACACGCATAACAATTATACTCGCATTTTGGTGAAGTTGGACGATTTATAACTGTCTAAAAAATATTTTAGAATTTTAAATTCATTTGTTTGATCTACAATTTATCACCTGGTTGTCCGATCTGATCGTATATTCCAGTGGTATGGGAATAAGGGGGGATTTTTGTTTTACACTTTCGATAAGCCATTTAGTTGATACAATTTTTACATTTTTAATCCAATCGCAAGTTTCTGGATTAATATCGACATTTCTTAAAACCTGTTCCTCATTCTCGAATTCAGTGAGTATTAGAGTAGTATTTTCACTGAAATAATCATTTATTAATGAAAAAGAAGTCAAACACAAAATTCATTTTCTCACCTGAGTTTATTTTGAACTACATAACCATTTTTTATTGCGCATTCTTTCATAATCTGTAATCGTTTTGCTTGAATTCTCCCTGGTGTAAAATAGACTTTTAAATTCGGATATAAAATATTAATGTCATCTTCTTTGTTGTTCGTAGGTAAAATAGGATTATTTTTTTTCCGCTTCTTAATCGGCTTGGCCATTATACAACAAAGCTATTTGAGAACTTGAAAATTACATAACTTATTTAAAATTATGGCCGTAGCAGAAGAGTGCATCGTTATGCAACTCTAGTTTTCACATACACACAAACCGGGGCGGCCATTTTGTTTTCATTAGTAAGAGGCGAAATTACACAGCTGTTCGGTGAAGTAACTAAACGGAACGATTTGATTTTTGTCGCTAATAAACTTACATTGCTATTGAAATTATTTTAAAGTAATTTACACAAATAAATACAATTTTTAATTATTAATTTTATAAAAATTAAAAAAAAATTGAATTTGAATACTTTTTTATTTACCACATTAAGTATATTAATTTAATTTATGTTTTAAAAATTTTAATTTTTTTTAAGTTTATTTTTAAATGTACTTAAATTTTACTTCTAAAATATAAACCGGATTTCTTTGATTTCAAGTTTTCTGAGTACCAATATGGTTGTCGTCTGATGCCTCCATGCATTCTCGAACAGCTGCACATATTTTGTTGTAAATCGGATAATTGTTCAATAACTTTGCGATGGAATATTTAATCACTCACTCATATAAACGTCTTTTTCGAACACCCACTGCTAAATGTAAGTTTGGAAATTCAATTGATAATCTGACGATCCAAGATGAGTTGCTAAATTATGTCAAGTCCGATTGCATAATGGTATTTTCCATTTCTATTTCTTCAGATTTATGTGGCCAATGTTCTCGTAGGTTTAATGGAAATTTCAATTCCAGGAATTACAGGTAATAAATGTTTATATTTTATATTTGATGTTGATAATTCTAGATAATATAAATAAAATATTTTTAAAAAAAATTAACTTAATTACGATATGCTTGCCAAAAATATTTTTATCTAGACATTACTGTCACTTACTAAATAGTTTTTTTTTATTATAGTAGTCTTAGACACAGACAAATATGCGGTTCAATCAAATCGACACCTCTAAAATCGATGAAGGTATTAAGAGTACAAGAAATCCCCAATGCTATTACCTACGCGTCAATTCGTGATTTCACCAGTGGCTCTCATGCATTACTGAATGTTAATTACGATGACACAGTATTTAATAGCCGTACTCAACTTTTGCATCAAAATTTGGGACCACGTGTACACGCTGTCTTGCAGCAACAACGTAATTTATCTGTATCGTCTGCGCACAAGAAAGATTCTAAAGTTGAACAGACTGTAGAAGCGTTAAAAGAAGGCAAACTAACTGTTGTGCCACCAAAAAAATCTATATTCAGAAGAATAATTGATGAAATAGTTCATTATTACCACGGATTTAGGTTGTTAGGTATTAATATTAAAGTAGCCTTCAAACTTGCCATACGATCACTCCGAGGTTACACATTGACACGACGTGAACATCAATTGGTTTGTTAATACCGTATTTAATTATGGAAAATATAATAAAAAATTGTTTTACAGTTAGTACGTACCACAGCGGACATATTTCGTTTGGTACCATTTTCCGTTTTTATTGTGGTTCCATTCGCTGAATTGGCCTTGCCACTTGCCTTGACGTTGTTTCCTAATATGCTACCTACTACTTTCCAAACCAAAGATGAAAAGGTTTTGAAAATTTTAAAAATGTTTTAATTGAAAAATAATAATTTTATTTTTAGTTTAAATCAATGAAATTGTTTTAAAACTTTGCAATTATTTTTGTTAACGAAATAACACTAATTTTTATTTTTTTTCTTTTAAAGCAACAAAAACTAAAGACACAATTAAAAGTGAAGTTAGAAGTGGCAAAGTTTTTGCAAGATACTTTAGATGAAATGAGTTTACAAACGAAAGGAGCTAAAAACTCTCAATCTGCTAAAGAGTTTAAAGAATTTTTTACTAGGGTATAAACACTAACTAATTTACTTTTATTTAATTCTTAATTTAAATACTTGATTATTAGGTTAGACAAACAGGTGCTGCACCATCAACCCAAGAAATTCTCAAATTTTCCAAATTGTTTAAAGATGATCTTACGTTGGATAATTTACCTAGAGCTCATTTGGTGGCTTTGTGTAGAATGTTGGAACTTCACGCATATGGTCCATCGAGTTTCTTAACATTCCAGCTCCGAATGGCACTACGAAATTTAAAAACAGACGATAAGATGATTGAGAAAGAAGGTGCTGATAAGCTTACAACTTGGGAACTACAACAAGCATTAAAAGCAAGAGGAATAAGAGCAATTGGCTATACTGATGCAGAAATGAAAACTCATCTTAATGGTTGGTTAGACTTGAGTCTTAAACAAGACATTCCACCATCTCTGCTTCTTTTAACTCGAGCAATGTCCGTTACTGATGTTATGCCTGCTGTGGATCAAATAGCAGCAACTATTAAAGAATTACCTGAATCATTGGTAATTATACAGAAAGTTTTGTTTATCTAAAATAAAAATTAAATTTTTTAGGGTGCTCAAGCTGAGGCTTCACTGGCTGAGATGGAGGGTAAGGTTGATAATAAAATCAGAAGACAATTGGTCAAAGAGGAAGAAAAGAAGATTAAGGAAGAACGGAAGGAACAAGAACAGTTGGCTAAAGAGCAAGCGATGTTGGATAACGCACCTACTCTTCAGGACCCAGCTCGTAAGTAAACATTGTGTAACTTAGTGTGATGACTTTTAAATTTTATCTTCTTCGATTTTAGAAGTTGCAAGTAAAGAAGGTATCACCGGTAAAGATTTAATCCAAATTCAAGGAGCCATACAGTCTATGTCAGTTGCAAAGAAGAAATTGTTGATAGAGAAAGAGGAATTATTAGATTTGAAAGAAGAAATAATGGAATACCAAGAAGACATACAGGAATTGAAGGAAGAAAAACAAAAGGCTGGAATGCCTGCTAAAGCACTGCAAGAAAGAAAAGCAGCGCAACGTGTTTATAAACAGATTAATAGAATGATTAGAAAGATGGATTCCGTTATTCAGAAGCTTGAAGTTGACAAGCAGTCGGGTTTTAAAGGATTGGAATCAGGAGATAAGAAGTGATAACTAAAAAAATTGTTTATTTTATTTATTTATTTATATTTATTTGTAGGGAGGAAGTGGTGTCCATAAACGAAGTAGTTGCAGCTATGAGGCGACTACAGAAAACCCCAGATAATGAAAAAATGAAAAAAATTGAGAATGTTCTTATCCGAATGGATATTAATCAAGATGGTAATATCAGTTTGGATGATGTTGTCAAGGTAATAAATATAAATGCAGTACCGAAGAACCTTGGTTATCTAGACTAAATGGGGGGGGAGGGGGGACTAAAAGATCGTCTGGATAACGAAAAATCCAGATAATCGAAATTCGCATAAATACTTAGCCTTATTTATTAGATAACACCTTTTGCACATCTGTCACATCCTGTTAGGTAACAAATTTTTATAATTTGTATAATCTGGATAATCGAGGTTTTACTGTACAACAATTTTTTAAATATAATATCTTGTGCAGGTGTTTGAATTACTGGGTAATGAAACGTCGAATATTACACCTCGTCAAATGAAGGAAATTGTTGAAATGCTTAAGAAGGAAGAAGCTCTAAGCCACGATGAAAAAATGGATAAAATGGTTAGAACTCGAAGACGCAAGTAAATCAGGCAAATGATTTCATGTATGTTTTTTATTCTATTTTACCTGTTCCTTATCCTTTCCTTAATCCCTATCCTTTCCTTCCTAAAATCCTACAGTGAAAATTTTAAACAGCAAAAATAGAAGAACAAAGTCACCAAGAATTCTAAAGCAAAGCAATGCAAAGCAAAAGAGGAGAACATTCGATCTACGTTTATTTTTTATTGCAAAATTGTGTTGTATGAAACCTTTTGGTTTAAGAAAAGAAAAATGAAAAAATTTAGTTCAAATTATCTGTTCAAATGTTTAAAACAAAGATTTGTAATATTTAGAATCGAAAGTATTAAAAAAGTTGAATAAATGAGTAGTTGTTCAGCTTAATTGATTGCGACTGCTTTTTTTAGTATTCTGCAAATCTATGAACCTAAGCTAACCTTGTTTTTCTGATCTTCGACTTGTTGCCATAGAAATTACGATGGCTAATAAATGGATAAAAAAAAAGAATATAATCTCTTGGGTATTAAGCACAGCGGTAGATGCTGCTGACCTGTATTTTATCAGAATCGATATTTCAATGAATTGCGAATTTAATGTATATTTAAATGTTTTCCCACTGGTAATTTGGTTTTAAGAATTTATATGAAAAGTTAATACCAATTGATTTAATTCACGTACAAGTAGGTGTATTTCCATTTATCCGAATGCACTTCGTATGATGAGAAAACTTCTATTAGCTCTAGCTTACGGATAATGTATTTTTTTGGATGCGTGGTTGGAAGATTAATTAGATGGGCAAGTAAACACAAGTGGTATAAAATAAGTTCGCTTGACATCGGTAGCTCATTCAGCAGTTACAACCAGTCAGACCAGTATCAGGTAAGCGCTTGCTAAGAAAATAACTAAGATTTTGTATTTGACATTGTCGTTTTGGCTTTAGAATGAAGTGGATTGCATTTTCCTTGTTGTTGAGTACTATTGTATTTATCATTATTGCTCCTACCGACGGCCAAGTCACATTTTCTCGCGACTGGACTCCAGCAGGCAAAAGAGGAATGGACTGTGGATTCATTAAGACAAAATTACTTCGAGATATTGCTGTATTATTACAGGTAAAACCAAGTTTTTGAGTTTATTTTTTGTTGGTTTACTTTATGATTGCTGATAGATGGAGGCGAATTCACTTAAATCTTGTGGACTTCCTGTGATAGAGCCGTTTCATGACAACAACTAAGATTAATTGAAGAATTTTTACTTAAATAACTTAATATGTGATGAATTAACATTTAAAATAGAATTATATATATATATATACATATAATAATTTAAATTATGTATTGTAAAAAAGAAAATAAATTATATTGAAGTTATTTAGTATCATAATTTTTGGATGCGGTGTGAGGAATAAAGATCCAGTACCTGTAGATCTGTTTCGTGAGTTTTGGTCAAACGTTGCCAAAATAAATGGTTCATCTTTTGCCATACAAGTGGCTGGTTGTATTTATGCCATGAATCACAGTGCCAAAAGCTGGGACTTCTTTTGTCTGATGCCAGCATGCAACAACTTTTTCTTTGTGATGTTATTCGAATCAAGTTGACTAAAGTTGTCGCAATTTGAGTCAATTTCATGATCATTCCCGATGAAGATTTAGGAAGTAACTATTCTGAGCTAAACATAAAAAACGTTTATGAAATGAAACTGTCGTTGCACTTGCAGAAAAGAAAATATCATTATGAGAAAAGCGACGAAAATTCCATTAAAAGAAGGGGATTTTTAGAATATTGCTAACATAAAGAAACCAAGGAAAGATGATCACAAAAAAATAAATTTAATTTTAGGAATTGGTAAAATTATTAAAGAAAGGTTGATTAGTCGGAACATTTTGACTTTTAACCTCTAGTTCATTAATTTAAAATGTGTTTTAAATAAAGGAACTAAAAGATGTCGGAAGTGCGGTGCACTTCCGACTTATTTACACCCGGGCCATGAATTGAAATTTACGGCCAACAGTATACAGGTTAGGGTGCCGCGAATGAATACGAGGAATTGCTAAAACCTGGAGGGAAAAGTCGGAAAATTCCGACAAATCAAAGACTTCCAACTTTTTCCTTACTTTCTTAGAAATTAGCGTCTGGGGAAAGAAAAGATCAAGTTTTGTTTAAACACTGACATCGAATGAGAGAAAAATTCGCATTCTTGAAACCTAGATAGTTATTGCAAAAAAAAATTTAACCTTTTTTACGTTAATCAGCAAAAGAAATCATTTCATCTAATAAAAATAATTTTGAGATTCTTAATTTGATAAAGAAAAATTCTTACATTTTTAGTGGAAATGGGAAGTAACAAGATTGAACGAGAGGTCCTTCCATAGAGCGAAATGATTAGGTAATGTAAAAACTATACTGTAGTAATTGGATTACGCTTAATTACCAATTTTACCTTAATTAAATTCAAATAATCTTGCCTATGACCCAACCAACCACCAACCCTTGATGACCTTAAAAAATTCTGTGCTCACAATGAAATGTTGACTGTATTAGTTTCGATTCAAACCCAGAGATGGCAGCAGAAGAGATAGAACAGTGATTACGGTAATTTATTAAATTATGAAATTTATCATTATGGTGATTATTCTATAATATATGTTAAATTTTTATTTTTACTGAAATTTTTTAAATATAATTTCAAGTTAAATTAATAATAATTTCTTTACAAATATAGATTTTATAATTATCTCTCCATATTTTAATTATTAATTTAAAAATAATAAATCATTAATTAATTATTAATGAAACAAAAATATCATTCACGATTATATTCAGGAGTGAAATTTTTATAAATCGATTGTAATATTGTCCAGCAATCTGGTTAATGGATGTCTCTTTTTTGCAGTTAAATAAGCCGGAACTATGCTATAATAGTGCACAAAACGCACTTCCAGTCGCACATCAATTATCAAATAGTTGCAAACAATAGTCAAACGCGTGTGTATGAAGGTAAGAAATAAAAAATATTAAACCGTAACGGATAATAACAAAAAAAAATCACAATTGAATATTTTGTTTTCAAGTCGTGGGAAAAATCTTATTGATACTTAGTTGGTTAAATCTATATAACAATAACACAATTATTTTTTTTAACCACTCTTAAAGCCATTTAGTTTTTGACATAAGGTCAAGGGGGAGAAATTTATAAGACAGAATGAAGAAGACACATGCGGAATAGGGGCTTAGATCTAACCAAACCCCACAATTCAGAGCGTTGTGTTTGTTTATTTAAGCAGTTCTGCCCCACTCTGCTTCGCTCCTAGAAATCCATCGTTAAAGAGACCCCTTTCGGACGCAAAAGTGTTCTTGCAGCAGCTAAAGTGCCGCCAATTGTGAATATTAAAAATGTATTTATTTCAATCATTTATACAGATTGAATCGATAAAAAAATCTTGTTTTTCAAATGATTTTTAGGGCTTAAAGTAAATTCAACACTGACGTCAAGAGTTTCAACACACTCATAATTTTTAACTAAACTTAGGTCTGCGTTCCACTGCATCATGTGGTCTTCATGTTTCAAACGTCCATTACATAGCTAGGGGAGAACGTTCCATCAAAACCCTCTCAATTCATGTCAGGAGCTCTCTTTACTTTTCTGCCATGACGTCATTCTTGCTCAAGAGACTATTTCCGTTACAGTCATCTTTTGGTTTTAATGTGCTATCACCACACCATTCACAATCCATTTATACCTCAGCATAAAAAACAACATTAAAGAAAGTAAAAAAAAATCACTAAATTATTCTAAAAATAACTGATAATCAGTTGTAATATACTTTTCTTTGAAATAGTTAAATGACATCTTTTGTAAAGTTGATATCACTTAAAAAAAACACTCAGTTCTTTATGAGTTTATCTGGACAGCATCTGCTAATTCAAGAGCCTCTTATTATCGTGTTACTCATAAACTTTCCTTGCCACTTTCCACTATTAAGTGCCGAGTCTTTTTTTATTTAAAATAAATCTTTCCCCTCTCGTTTTTGAATATAGAAATAATAATAAAAAGATATAAAAAATAAAAAAAATTAAAAAATTGTGATCATTATTAAATTTGAACATTCCGTAGTGCATCTGGTGGGAAGATCAAATGTGGATGAGAAAGGGGTTTTAAGTTGCTGGTGGCCCCTTTTCTAGTCTCACTAGGTGGTCAACTGCCTTATTGAGACAGTATTCTGATAAGGGGTTAACGACTTGAGAGGACTCCCATTTCAACCCAAGACATGAGGTCGCTTTTAATTACCAGACCACTTAAATCTAAGTCAAAAAAGGCATTGCCCCTATGTCAGAAAAATATACAATCCAAACATTTTAATTCCCTCAACTTCATCATCAAACGCCCTCTGCAGTGCAAACAATCCCCTTGCTCGGAATCTGCACACAGACTTTAATTGATGCTTGAGGGTGAGTTGCTAGCCCTGGGGCCAATGTGTCCGACCAAGTGGCGGGCAAACACTCGCCTCGCTTCTATAAACAATGCGGACCACCCACGCGTAGCCAAGGGCGTCGAATGCGTGACACCCGACACTGAGTTCGGGGATTGATGTGAGAAGTGACTTCCAAATTCCATGCCACGGTTTGCAATACGAAAATCAATACGGGCGCCAATTTGCCATTGCCTTTTCGTCGTTATGGGCAACCGGCCAAGTGGTCAATCAGCGGTCGACTGCTGATAGCAGGTTGGAAGGCAGGGACGTCTTGCCAGTTGCTAAGCGATTGCCGCCGCAGCCAACTCACAAGTGGCTCCACCCCCTCGTCATGGAGTGTCGAGTCAGCGGCTGCGCGCGCCTCTCTTGCGCTATAAATGATTGTCGTTCCTTTAACCAGCCCCACCTCCTAATACGTCATTTCGGCACGAGCTGATGCCAGTATTTGTCTGTTTGTTCGTTTACTTCATTTCATTTTACCTCACTTTGCTGAAACAAGCAAAAAAACAAGGGTGATTGAATTAAAATCACTTCCATATTATGGAAGCGCGAAGTGATTCAGGTGAAGGATCCATCAGTAAATCGACACCTTTTTCTATTGCTGATATTCTTACTAAATGTCAACCACGAAATGAATCAGAAATTGACGTTTCTCGAACGAGTCCGCAACCTATGGACTTGAGTAACGCCGTCACACCTCCGCATTCACCTGCCAGTTCTTGTTCGTGTGAAGAAATAACGAGCAGAGATTCTTATTACCAAGATCTTCTGCATCCGTCAAATCTTCGTGATCATGTTTCCTTCTTCCAACCTCAGGCGACGCATTCTCATCAACGGCGTGTCGATCTGTATATAGATGATAAATTTACGGGTAAGAAATGTTTTTTATTTTTCTATTGCAAAAATAATTTTAAGAAATTACATCAATCTTCTGTTTTATTGCACTTACGAGTTAAATTTGTAATCAAAGAACAACAATTGAAATATGTTGGAATTTTACTGTTTTCAATAGCTTAAAATTTAATGTAAAAGTTCTAAAAGATGTTCGCCAATTTAATTTTAATTAATCTTGTAAGCATTTTAAATGTTTAATGCATAGGAATTTTTTTTTTAATTAAAATCTTATTTCAATATAAAATCACTAAAATTAGTTAAATTACAAAGTTGAATTCGTAATGCACATAAATTTTTTAAGTATTTCTCAATTATTTTATTAAATGATGTTTTGAATACTGAATTAACATCTTTTCACATCGAAAAAAGTAGTGAAGATATTTGAATTAATTTAAGATGTTACTAACTTGAAAGAAAAAAAATTCTTGAAAAATAATTTTGCACAGATTTTTCAAATTCTTTTAGCGGTTTGAAGTGCAGCGGCAGTTTCTGCTTTCAAAGGCAAACATTCAAGTTACTAGTACATATATACTGCACAGGTATATGTAAAATACTTTTGTATGCTATAATGCAAAGAAAGAAATACGACATCATTATAATTGTAATTAAAATACAGAAGTTAATAATGTACAGAAACAAATTTTGAAATGTTAACTTTATTTTTCTACATCTGCTTACACTTTCTTAAAATCCTTACAAATTATAAAAAATTCTAATGTACACATTTTTAAAAACAGATGCATCTGACAATCAAGACTCCAAAGCATCATCTCTAGGCTCGTGCAAACCGCGCAAGAAAAGATCCCGTGCAGCCTTTTCACACGCTCAAGTGTTTGAATTAGAAAGACGCTTTAATCATCAGAGATATTTATCGGGTCCTGAAAGAGCAGACTTAGCCCAAGCATTGAAACTTACAGAAACTCAAGTAAAGATATGGTTTCAAAACAGACGTTACAAAACTAAACGAAAACAACTGCAACAAGAAATGGTTCCAGCAGCGTCAGCCCGCAAGGTGGCTGTCAAGGTGCTAATGAGGGACGATCAACTCGTGTATCATCCTAACGACTTGGTCAGGCCAGTTCTTTATCCATCATACCCGTTGTCTGGAGTTTATTATTATCCACCTCACATGCTCGCTACCACCCATTTCAATCCAGTCACCTGCTCTCAGTAAAACGAGAATAATGATAACTTTAATAGCGAGTGAATTGAATGCAGCAATATTTACAAATTAGTCAATTTTGGTACGGAGAATTTAACTTTTAAAAAATAAAAAAATCTGTGATAAAACCAGGTATTTTACTCGACTTAAATAAATAAAATACCGCAACTCATTTTTATGCACTAAAATACTAAAAATTACGGCAGTTTGCGTACTGTGTCAGGTCAAAATAGAATTGTGTGGTGTCAGTAGAATTTTTTAGGACAAGCATAATGACAATTGTAAATTTTATATGTTCAATGCGTAATAATTTTGCAACATTATAATATTTTATTAAATGAATATATGATCACGGTTCTTCTTGCGAAACGTCGTGTACGTGTACAATTAATCAATCATGTCATAGGTTTAATTTTTATTTACAACTTTTATTGGTTATTAAACAATTGCTGAAATACATCTAACAACTTTCTATTTAACTCGAATTAATTTTTTTTTACTTATTTGTTATATTTATTACAATTTTTTGTGTATGTGATTATTATTTAGATGGATCTCATTCAGTTGGTAAAATTTGAAAGTTTTAACTTTAACCGTAATGCTTATTATAATAACTTAATAAAATTTGTTAAATCAATAAAAATTACTGAAGTTTTCTTCAGTATACGTAACTTGTTATTGAGTAAATATAAATAAAAATACAATGATATGAAAAACATTACAAGTTTATTTCAAACTAAAATTTTCTTTTTATTTTATTGATTACTTACTATGTTTAATGTAGTTTGTATGTGTTGCTTGACTTTTAGCTTTCAATTCCATTTGAGTTTTTAAACAATCAATATTGTCAAAGATGTCAAACGCAAACGTTTCTGTAAATAAATACTTGTCAATCAATTAAATAGCTGAGTAAACAGAATTATTTAGTAAATATTCAACTAAGTCTTGGTCAATAATTTTTTCCCTTTTTTCTCTCTCTTATCACTATCTTGGCCATTGTTTACCGTGTTTGTTTGGAAAGCTAATATTTCAATTCTATTCAGGAGGTCAGATGGTGATGTTTGAAGAGATCACATGTTTATAGTGGACGCCTCACAACCGCACTCGAGAATGGCAAAGAGGGTGAGCAAGTGCAGCTAAAGAAAACCGATCTGTTAAAGATAATAATAAAAGCTTCTCTTTTAAAAATAAAATTCCACTCTAAAATTAATTTTTAATAAAAAAATTAATAAATTTTATTAATAATCATTAAATTTTTTAAATTAAAAGAAAATTTCAATTTCAATTTTTTAAAAACATTGTTTAATAACTCAGAATTCAGAGAATTAACAACAAAAGAGTTTTGTATTCGTTTTTAAGTTGATATTCAAATATAGAAACGCTCTACTTATGGGAGTGAGCAATGATATACCCTTTGTTAACAAGTGCGTTTTTACATTTAACTCTTGTTGAAGCTATCAAATAAGTAATTTAGATTTGTTGATTTGCAACGTGGTCCGCATGTGTGTTTTAACCGTTTTTCGCTTTGTCAGTTCATGTTTATTTGCAGTGGCCGGTTATTTATACCGTTGGCCTATCAGCTTCTTCATTTGAGAGCTTCATAGCTAGCTATCTGCAGCGAGAGACGCGTGCCGCATGCCCCGAAATAGACTGAAGGCATCGAAGGGCATTCTAAAGACCTCGTTGCCTAAGTTATATATCAAAGTGAATCCAATTTGATTTGCTTGCTTAACAGCTCTTGCCTGTCGTCTCAACATGGTCATCAACAGTGTGAAATGTAAACACTGTGGCCGCCCCCGTTCGTGCATCTTTAAAAATGTAAAACACACCTATCAACACTTTGATTCAGTTTGCTACAAAGTGTAGTGATCAACTAATCTTATTCCTTTATGAATTCTTTTTATCTTATTGATGTAATGCAATTTTTTATAGCTTTTACTACAAATTGTAATTATAAACCAAATAAATTATTTATTCAAATTTCATTTCTGTATTCAAGATCCAAAATTTTAAAACAAATTAATTGATTGAATTTACATTATTTTGTACATTTATGGATTGTTTCTTCAGTAAGAGTTAAAAGTTCAACAACTTTAACTAATAAGTGGACACAATTTGCTTGTAAATACTTCTATAATTAATTTTTTACTTTATAACTCAAAATTCAAAACTTTTGATTTTTAAAAATGGATTAAAATTTATAATTTAAACTTTTTTGTATTTACCATTTTTATGTAAATGCAAAGAAAAACTATTTTTTTTATTCTCAGAATTGACAAATGACAAAGACATTCCATTATGTGCTTGATTTCCAGCATGAATGCTTCAAAATACTCAATCTTAGACTGTTAACTTCCCTTTCTGCCATTACATCAAATTCAATTCTCGGCTCCACAATTGAGGCCAGATTGCCAACTTTTGTGAATTCACTTAAACATTACATAAACTCGATCGATGTCTGCATACTCGTCACCAAATGGCATGTTACGTGGCTGCCCGCCATTAACGCGTTTTCTACATGATTACTTCTATAGCTTCCATAGTTGTGGGTAATTGAGCAGAAGAAAGGGGTGCAAAACTTGTATTCATTTTCTAAAAATCACTTGAGAATATTGTTTCGTTTCGACAGCTCAAACGTTTCATTCTTTTTTAAACCAAAATCTCAAGATGTAAGTAGTTTGTCACCACTAACCAAAACCTCGTGATTTATGGGTCACGAATGTGAGTTTGTCAGCTGCAGACTGTCCACGGGGGAAAATCAACACTTAAAAAAAACCGCACCATAAAACATGAGAACTGCGTACAGCAGTTTTACAGAACCCAATTGAGTTTTATAACTTTATTTTTATTTTATTTATTTTTATTCTAAAATTAGATAGTTGAGAAAAAAAGTCAATTTGCATTTGATTGATGTTATGCTGACCACGTTACCCATTGTGCATTTGTATTGGGTGCCCCTAATCACCAACACAACAGGCAAGAAGAGATCTGTACATACAAGTCTCTTGCGTGTACCCCGTTGCGTTCCCCGCGCACGTTCCTAGCGTTCGACTCGTGGCGCTTATAATTCGGCAATTTGAGACAATTTAGCGAGCAAGAGTTGTCATTAGGCCCGGCAGGGGGCGAATGGCGCGAGTGCACCTCCCTCTTGGTTTGTGCGTGCATCGAATGTCATTTGCCGAGTACTTCTCTTGCAGCGCGCTTGCGCCTGAGGTCAGCGCAATGCTCCTTCAGACACCCGCGTTTCATATCTAATTGTAGGTCCACAATTGGATAGTAATTGAAGCAAGGGGGTCAGCGAGGGGGGGAGTCTGCACGTGACACTTGGACACCCTGACTTGCATTCACTGAGAATGGCCAGTAGTCCAAGTGGTTTCCGTCCCCATTTTCGAAGCTCAAAAGTACCATTTCACCTTGCTAAAGTGCGTGGAAATGACTGAGCAAATGACCGCATGCTCGGTCCAAGAAGAGTGCTGACGTCCACGAACACATCGCTGATCGTTAAGGGTCTTTTGTTGTGTTCAAAGAGCGGAGGAGAGATCTGACCGCATTTCTGAGTGCATTCTCACTGTATATTAAATTATAAAAATAAAAAAATTAAAAAAATTTAATTAAAAAAAAAGAAAATTAAGTGTCATAGAAACGGTCACGCATAGAACATAAAAAGTCGAAAAATCATTACATAAAAAACGTATGAAGCCATCTGGATTTTTATTAGTTCAAATAAGAGATTGAATTGTGAGAAATATTACGAAGGCGTCAATCACTCTCACTGCACTTTGGAGCTTGCTGCAGATCATTAAGGTGTCTCGAAAAGGAGTGGCATCACGGAAAAGAACAAGTGGGCGGATCCAGGTTGACGGATAATGTTGCAAAAGGGGCACCCGCCATTTTTCAATTAGGAAAAGTAAATGTGAACCATCAGTTATAGTAAAACTAAAAGGCGTGTCGATTACAATGTGCCTCACAATGGGATAACGGATGCCGCTTCTCATTAGAAACGCTTGTGCATTAAATGTTGGCGAGAATGGCGAAAGCTGGGCGTTCAATATTTACCAGGAAAATTGTTTTTTTTTTTCAAAATAATGAAGTAAGATTAGTTGACAGATTTTCTTTCCATTTTATTAAACTTAAGAAATAAGAAATTTTATTTACAAGTCACGCAAGAGATGTCATTAGTGAGAAACTGGTAGATTTAATAGATTATAAAAATTAACTCACGTGATTATCAAATTAGACTGATATAACACCCATTGTTGTCGCGCGTCAAAGTGATAATCGGAAAATTTGATGAAAAGATTGCGTGATTTTATCATAAGTGTCATTTCACGTGAAATATGAAACCAAGTAAATTAATGCAATAATTAGGTAAAAAGTTTTTGATTTTTTTTAGCTTTGCTACTTGTATTTACATAAATTACTTTTTTTCAAAACTAAATTGACTTATTTTTTTTTTTTTTCTATTTACATATCTATTTTAGATGCACACATGTTCATCTGTTAACACAACTTCCTTATCGGATGAGTTTTCAAACTAAACAAAATGGTTGGCAGCCAACAAATTGACAAGTCACTTAATTTGAATGTAGTTTCAACAACATAGAAATTAAAATTCAATGTTTAAAATAAGTTTCTAAGAAATTTATTAAAAACCAAACGAAATTTAAATTTAAAAATAACCCATTCTTGAAACTGCTAAGTGTAAAACTTAAATTTCTGATTGCTTAATCGCAATTTTGTTACAACGAGGTCTGTTCTATCGTCACTAGTAAATGTGGTGGGCTGCCACGTTTCTGTTGTCGACTAATTTAGATTCTGCTTCCACCACTCCGAGTTGAAATATTTACACGATGGCCAATTACACGACTTCGTGGTAGACTAAATCTAAAAACCTACTCACCCACACCCAACATATCGTGTGAGAAACTTTTGACGCCGAAGAAATCTGTAAACTTCCTGAAAAAAGTTGAGATTTAATTCTTTTCTTTGTATAAAAATGAATAAAGGAAAATGATGTTAGTTTAGTTAAATAAATGAGAGTTAAATAAATAAACTATGATGAAATTTCATTGGTCGTTAAGCAGGAATGCCGTTAATTTGTATATCCCCTAAGCCAGATGGATCCTGTAGGTCATCAATTTGAGGACATTTGAGGGCTAAGTTCACTTTCAATTGCCTAGCAAAATGGTAATGCCAGCTGTTTCAACTTCTGAAATTTGATATAATGATACAATGTTACCACTAATAAAATTTATTTAAACAAATGAAGTTATGTTTCATATCAACAACATCAAAGTGTTTTGTCTACACTTCGTCTATTATTTTGCCCTTAAGGAAGCAAGTTACATTGCGCATATTATTATTGTTTTTTATTTTTATTTTTTTTTACAGTTTTAAGGCAAATTCGATTTCGTAGATGTTCTCGTTCATTTGTTATCGTATAAAAAAGAAATTACAAACAAAACACGATAAATACAAATTGTTACTAAAAAAAGAAAAACGAGAGTATAATCAGCAATTAAAATTGTTTATGTAAGAAATGTTTTAGATTGCGCTCGTTTATTTATTCCCAAAGGCCGGTCATGAAATTTATTATAATGCGATCTAAAATCTAAAATTAACTCTAAAAAACTTAAAATTTAAAAAATAATTAAAATTAACACTCACTTAACTATGAACTGCCGTTCTTTCACTTCAATTTGCTCAGTATTGTACATCAGGCACAAAACCCAGACCAAATAAAAAGGTCGATTGTTCTGCCATCTATTGCGAGAAATTGCCAAATCTGTATTTTAAAAACTTTCCACTAGGTAGCAGCATTATCAAGCGTTCACATTATGAATTCAAACGTACGTTCCTTGAATGAAAATATGGAAATGTCAAGAACGAATTTTGGTAATTGTTTTTTTCATTAATAAAAACAATTTTAATTTTGTTAATGTTTCTACTTAATTTACAGATAATGAAGGGATGTTTTACACAGGAAAATATAACAACGCGTCAGAACTTTGCTTCGATAACGGCAAGTTTGACTTCTATTTTCTAAATAGATTTGTATTTTAATTTTATCTAATTTTACTTTGTAAGCCTAAATTGAGTAAAAAAAAGATATTTAATGCATAAACAATTGTATGAAGGATAAAAAGAGAATGGAACTGGAGTCTTCACACATGGCCAGTTAAATGGGGCCTGGCGGAAAGTTTTATCAAGTGTTTGGGTGAGGGACTACGTCAACCATTCATCTCTAGGTCCCGCACTGGCGCCGTGGACAGTGGCGCTATTTCCACATAAAACGCGGCAAAGGCTTTTTAGTTGTTTGTACCATGACAGGAGGGAAAAAATTCTTTTCCTAAGAATAAATATTGACCATTTCAGTCATCGTTAAGTGATACAGGGGAAAGAAAAGCATGGGAAGATTTTTAAAAAATGCAATTAATGAAAGTTTGGAATTTAAATCGAAAGAGCATCAAATTTAGTTTTATTTACGCTTGAGCTCAAAGGCGGAACAGGAAATATTTTTTTTTACTTGTTTAGATGCCTGTGTGAATTTGTCTATAATTTATACCAAACGATGTGGACGTGTTGATATCATCAACATAACTAAAAAAAATCTGAAAAAAATTAAAGAGAAGCACATCTAATGCATTTTGTTCAAATTAACAAAACTTGAAAAATAATTTTGGGCTGGCAGCCAAATTTAAATCTGTTTTTTCTTGCAACATGGAATTTACATCGTGAAATGATTAATTTATGACCTGATAACTTTCGGGCGTTCATTTTTATTCTCCACCTCGCTAAAAAAATTGAATTTTTTTTAACTGTTGATTTTCATTAGGTGAAATTATTGACATATTTTAGCTTATTCATAGATTATATTTTGAATTTTGTACCAAAACATTGATTCATATGTATATAATTAATAGTAAACAGTATTTATTTACTTTAAAGAAATCCTATTCAATTTTAAAATTAGCTTTTTTAAGCTACAAAATGTCTATTAAAAGCTCCGCATGAAATTTTCTATTATTCAGCTTTAAAATTTGATTTAAGGTTTTGTTGATAGTGAAAATTTGTTATAACTCAATGTGTATATTCGTGTAGCGTTTTCATTCGCACGATGATTAATGCTGAGTTATTTCTCATTTCTATTTATTATCACATCTCTGTTTCAACAGAGGAATTCATTACGGAAACAAGGAGATTCATTATAAGCTTTAAAGTCCTATATATTGTCCATCACAAACACCTCTTTCAGGTTGCTTAAATGGATTCTCTCATTTTTTTAAAGAAAATACTTACATTTTACGCATACCTAATGTATCTAAAGTCATTCAACTGTTTCTGGTTTTAAAAGTATCTTTATGTCCAAGATAGGATTGTATTTATGTAATAGATATAATATAGGCCAGATTTTGTTAGAATTATTTAATCTTAGAATACGACATGTCTATTTCCCCAGAAAACTCCATTTTGACTAAAAATCGATTAATATTGATTTAAATATTGATTAATATTGTCTTACACATATTTTTGTCAATAATCTACGAATAATGGCAGATCTTACTGTTGCTTCACAGTTCCAAACGATGTAAGAGTTTTAATGTAGACTACACTGCCACCATAGATTAATGAATGTATCTCTCGTTGCAGTTGATTTGTAAGTTTTTGTAAGTTTCTACAACTTTCTACTCAATAGTTTTGGTGGTAATGTCTCAATAAATTTGATTTGTTTTTGATTTTTTTGTGATTTTGTCAGTAAATATTCCAATCATTAATTGGGTTATTTGTGTTATTTGTCATTTCATGCAGTCGAAACATTCGCATATTTGTTCGTAATACTCGTCATTTCGTTCAGTCAAAACATCGATATTTTAATCAATATTAATCGATTTTGAGTCGAAATGGAGTTTTCTGGGGAAATAGCCTCGGCCTTTAAAATAACTTCCTTTAGAAATTATAAGTTAGGTCATTTTTCTATGATAGTTTGCGATTTTATCCACAGTGCCATGTTTTGTATGAACTGAGTCTAATCTGTGAAAAAATATTGTTTTTATCATATTATCATATTATACTATTAAACTTGCTCGTATTTTTGCTAAATTATTATTATTATTAATAAAATAATGTTTTAATTGAGATTTTCTTATGATTTAGTTTAAAAGACATGTAATTTAGACTTTCAACTGAGTCAGCGTTACAATAATTTGATACCTCACTTTGACAGCTGAGGAAGACAAGAGTATGGAAATGAGGTCATTTATGTTGTGATGAGTAAACTAACACATTCAGCAAACATTTACTTAACAGGCTGTACACAATTAATTTGTATTCATATCTTAAAATTTTATTACCATTGAAGAAATCGTTACAAATATTTAAAAATGTTTTCTTTACACATCAAATAATTCATTAAAGGCTTAGTATAATTTACGTATTGAATTATTAATATATAATCTGTAATCTAGTACGTATTTTGTAAGAAATAAACATTTACCCTGCAAATAAATTTGTATTGAATTAAAATGAAGATTTATTTGTTCTGTATGTGGGGCACGGGCACAAGTTTTTTTTGCAATATCTTCAATATTGGCGAATTTGATGCTCATGAATCCAGCATGAAGATCAATCACTTCCGGTGAAGTGGATCCATATCAGTCTGTAAATCCATTAGCGAACCGACGAGAAATATAATGCAAGCAATTATGTGATACTTGAGAGTATCAGTAAACGTCACTGATTGCAAACATTTGAACAGCTAGTCCAGAAGAAAAGAAAAATATTATCCACATATTGCAGGAGTTGGTTACCTTAGGTCTTAAACGATTTATAAAACTATTTTTTTTATTGTGTTTGTAATATGGCCGAGTTTGTATTTGGTTTGTCAGTCTGTTTATTCCACTTTCCCAGTTCTCACACACTGTTTACAAAGAAGAGTAAATAAATGGCTAATGCACACACACACATTTTTTTTGTTCAATATCAGAGTAGATGTTCTAAAATTCCAGATACACATCCAGAATTTTAAACTCAACACTGAAAATTTGATAAAAATAAAAATAATAAATGAAACTTTTTATGCCTTATTTCTTTTTAATACATTACAAACGGTATTATAAATAGATTTTCTTGAAATACGTTACAAATATTAAAAACTTATTCGTTATAGATACTAAATTTTTATTTTCTTCTGACTAAATATTAAATAAGTGATTTTATTAACCTACCACTCGTGAATTCCGTGATGATGAATACCAAAAGCTTGGATGATGGATGTTCATATGTGATGGAGATTGTTGAACTTGACTGTAGGAACATGATTCAGTCATGTATCTGCCGTATGCATTTACAGATTGCACATTTACATTATATTGATGAGGTGTTGTATATGGTGGAGGAGTTGGCGGAAATGGTTTTCCATCACGTACAAGCACAGGTACGGCAACTCGTCTTGGTGGCATTTGGTCAAGACCCGAAGTGGTCATTTCCAAAGTTTTATCTTGATGTTGGCGTTTGCATTTGTAACGTCTATTTTGGAACCATATCTTTACCTGGGTTGGTGTCAGTTTTAGCATCTGCGCCAGATGTCCTCGTTCAGGTGCGGACACATATCGTTGTTGTTTGAAACGTCGTTCTAATTCATAAACTTGCGCTTGTGAGAAGAGAATTCGAGGTTTCCTTTTTGTTCTTGGTTTCTGCCCGTTTGTTTTGCTCGTTTGGTCCGAATGTGAATCAAAACCGGATAATGGACAATTTTCTTCTGAAAAGTAATGAAAATGTTATTAAAAATTAAAAAGAAATTAGTAATTGAAAGAGCTCATAAGCTCTTATTACTAATTCATTACATTAATTTTATATTAATAAATAAATAGCTTATAAATAATTAATAATTAAGTTTTGTCATGCAATTGCAATGTAATTAAAATGACAAATATTAGCTCATTTTAAATTCTAATACATGTTTCAACTTTTGTGTAATTTTGAATACAATCTTAAAAATAATTTTTTTTCTACTAAAGCTTTGCATGGGAGTTCTCTCAACTATTTATTTATTTTGCGTATAAAATAGAGTGGTCATGTAACAGAGCACTTTTTGTTCATGATGTTGCTGCTGCTAGAGCTTAGGGAGTTTTATTAGAGTATTACTAAGTTGCATTTACAGTTCTAGGCTAAAATGTTGTTGTGATTTTGCAGAAATTGTTTATTTTATTTTTTTTGGAAGTCACTGAAGTCGAAAATTTTTCTGAAAGGTTTCGATTTTTTTTAGTAAACTGAAATTTGAAACGAGAAATAAAATTTTGTAATTTTCCAGTTGAATTATGATGTAGTGGACCACCAAGAGCTTTGATTTAAAGATATGCTCACTAAATAACTGGCGTCTATCCATTTAATAGCCAAAAATTAATGCTATTAAAAGTTATACATGCTAAAATCGGCATTAATTTATTAAAATTGACAATTAATAATTTGTGTGAGCATTAGTTTGCAACTAAACTTACTTTTTTGACTGATTTGCTTGTCGTTATCTTTATGATGGCCAAATGAATTGAAAATTAAATCATTTTCATCTCTCTCATTTGGGAATGGTGGACACAAATGACTTAATGACTGCACATGAGGAGATGTCATTGGTGGTAAGGAATTAATACAACTGGAACTTGGAGTCGACATTCCATAAGTTACCATGCTGGCTGATGTATTTGCAAAACTGTCACTAAAGTCTCTTGTTGGGACTAAATTCGAATTGGCCATACCAAAGGAATCATCAGCAACTGAATCACTTTCGAATAGAATTTTCTCTAAAGTTTGATTTTGCCAGAACAAAGTCTGAGGATCAAGTCCTGCTTGGTCTCCCAAATTCAATATGTCCTTAACAGAAAACGGAGTAGACATTGATGCTGAGTTGGCCAGCATGGCCAACCCCAGGTAGTCCGTCGATGCCTCCAGGATGACTTTGAAAAGCACAATGATGAACAAATCATTTGGTGACACAATTTTTAGGATGAGTATTCTACTTGTGTAAATTGCATCAATTTTCATTCGGTGGCATTAATTTATCCTGTAAATCTAGTCACTTAGTGAAGAGCAACAGGACTTGTTACTGTACTAGATAAAGTGCATCAAGTGGCATGGATTTTAAAATGAAGACGAGATCAGTTGTGTGACCCTGCTTGCCTGGTTTCGCGCCAAACAATAACAGCATTTCCTCCAACCACCCCCGCATTTGGTATTCGATAGCGGCGCCTCTGCTATCTGTTGCCCGACAGATGCCGCCTGGGGGCAGATCCCGTAACGCGTTTTCCCATCCATTTGCCATTCCTTACTGGCTACCTGGTCAATGCATGTAGAGAAGGATAGCCACGATTGGTTGTTGGGCATTTGGAGAGTGATGAGGAAAATGAAAAGGGTAAATACCAGGACATATATGGTCAATGACGTGTGTGGGAAATAAACCCCTGCAATTGAAGCATGCGTTTGAGGAACAGAGTCTAATGGCCCCTTGCAATCTCTAATCTGAGTCATCAGTTTTTATCTATTTTTATTTTTTTTTATGTTTATACTTCAATAGAAAAGACATGGGATGATTTTAGACACATAATTTTGTAGAAAGTTTACTCCATTCTTAAAAATTAAAGTTATTTAATGAAATTTAAAAATTAAGAAAAGTTAAGTTGGATTTAAATTGCTAAAAATAATGGTCATAAATATAGTGTTAAATGCCATCCACATTGCAATCAATGTCAAGTTATGAAATTGATTTCTTTTCATTCAACTTTTTTCTCCTGTTGAAATTCTCTTTCTTGATTCTTCTCATTCTTTTTTGGATGGATTGCTCGTTTAGTTTGACCTCGGTTGACAGAACGCAGACCCGTCTGATAAGACAGCAGGAACTATCTTTACCAAGAGAAACAACTTGTTTATGAAGGCAAATGCATATATGAGTGAGGTTATATGGCAGGCCGGCGCAGGCCAGACGTCCCCACTGGATCCCCTTGCTGTCATCTGCCTGCTGATTTATATGTGCACCCAATTCATACACACATACGCTCTCATTACACTTGTAAAAACAAAAGGTCAGCTTCAGCCAAAATAACATGCATAGTGTTTGTAATAGGAAGTAATGTGGGGAAAAAAATTATACAAAGGTGTCTTAATGGGCGTCTAGAGGCTTAGAAACACTGTTGTTTGTGTATGTTGTGAAAGCAATCCCGTGTTCAGAATTCATGTTTGGAGAAACAAAAAGTACTTGTGAGTAATATTCTAATTATTATGTAAGACGAAGTTTTATTTCAGTGAAATTTACTTCCTTCAAGTGCAAGCATAATTTTTTAATAAGTTATTTTTAGAATTTGTATTACAGTGGACAATAATATAAAGCATTCTCAAGTGTATGATGCATTTAATAATGGAGTTCAAATAGCTTTTTAACAGGGGTGATTTAAGATGGGCAATTAATTTGTATAGGAACTATGTTAAATGCTTGTTTTTATTTATTGTTTTAATATACTGTGTATTTGAATATAATTATTGTAAAGGAAATTAAAGTATCTTGAGTTTATGATGTTTTACAAATTGTAGTCAAAGATGATTTTAATTTTCATCAAGATTTCATGGAAAAGTTACTTTTTAAAATTTACATACACAATTTTTAGTGTAAAAAGTCGTTGATTTACAAAATTTATATATTTAAACAATTTTTTCCCATTTATTGATTTTGCAAGCACACTTTAAAACTTAAATTTTATATAAAGGAACTAAAGAAAAATTTATTTATTTATGGTACATCAAATTTAAATTAAAAATTTAACTTTGGTAATGATAGTGAAGATGATCCGTTTACAACTCAATTGCCAAATTTGACTATAGTCTCTTATGTTATGCACAGAGGATCGATGTGTAGTGACAATATTTTAAGAATCAATGAAAAACATTATTTCAACATTTTCATCAACATAATTCAACAATTCAAGTTGAAGTTCTTTTAAATTCATGGACGAAATTTTTTATCTGTGTCAATATTTTTTATATAGATTAAATGATTGATTTTTTCAAGCAAATTTACAAGTTAGTAAATGAAATTCTTTAATCCTTTAATGATGGTATCAGCTTTCTTAGTTGAAGAGATGAGTTTAATAATGATCATTATAAACACATGAAAATTGACTAAAACAACCTTTCATCACTCCACCAGATTGTAATCTGTGGTTATCCTTAATTGTTCCTTGTATGGAATATTCTTTCCTCATTCCTCACCTCTGTTGGGTTAGTACTTTCCTTGACTTCCTTGCTCCTGTGAAACATTTGTTTTAGTTACATAAATTTAATCTAACTAAATCCACACAATGTAGCTGTAATCCGTGTTTTATTTTCTTCTCTTTTTATTTTAAAATGTAATAATGGACTAAATATTTAAAACTGTTTGGAAGTTACATTTATTTTCTTCCATTACGAGCTGATGCCATGTCAGGCTTACTTATTAGCTGTCATTAAAACGACTGCTATAAATAATAATGTTCGTGTCTTTCTATGCATCTATAACATACTTTATTTCATCTTTTTCCTTGCGTTTCTATTCATTTTCCTTGAAATTTATTTGACTTTTTATCAAAAAAAGTCTTATATGGTCTGTTGATAATGTTCACCATTTATAATGAATGTTCAATGTACTAGCTTAATTTTTTTCTATTATAATTGCGAACTCGTGTAAGATTACATATATTAAATATGTGGTGTTGAGGTTTAAGCTATCAATGTTGATTTAATGTTATAGTTTAATTTTTTAATTACAGTTAGTACTAATTCATTAAAACCACTTGCTGCCTTTGTGATTTAAAGGTTTTATTTACGAATCTTAATTTACTGTTATATGATAGTTCAAATGCTTTGTTTTTTTTTAATTGTAGTTACAAACTCACGTAAGAACAAGTACACTAAATAAGTGGCATTGAAGTTTCATGTTAAAATAAGAACAATGCCAAAAAATTTTGTCATGAATGGCATTAAGGTCATGCTCGAAGTCCGAGAGCATACTTTGGTCGTATCAGTTTTCAAGCCAACTCCGAACCTCTATTTACAATTCTTTGCAGATATCTGATGCTATTTTTTGGTTGGACTAATGTAAGTAACACGTTTACAAGTGATTAAATTGGCTGTCCTTATAGGTGTGGGGTACAATAATTAACATGGTGTACTAACTTCAAGGGAGCAGAGAAGGCAATCAAACTGAAAGACTGTATAAAGTCGCTCAGGAGGTCTTATAACTTTAAATCTCTGAATAAATAGATCAATTGTGCACAGTGCACACAATCATGTTCTTGCTTGTTTAGGGCATACATTCTTTCGCTACTAATAAATTAATGGTTGGAAAAAAAGGGATACATAATTATTCTTAAGCAGGTATCGTTGTCATTTTCATTGATAATGCAAGTGAGTAAAGCAACTGCTTGTTTATCATTGCCTTATTTCCAAAACATGAGATAAATTTTAAGTGAAAACTTTCTTTGTCTTAAATTAAAAATTCTGTATACAGTCGAACTTTCATAACTGTATCTCAAAGTTTTTAAAAATTTTTGCATCAAGATCACATTTTACATTAAAAATTGTTTCTATATCTCGAATTTCTCTAAGTTAAATTTTTCTATAACTCCATGTAAAATTTGGAATTTTTGAAGATTTTGAACTTCCTAAACTCGAATTTCTCGAGAAAGTGCATCATTTTTTAAGCAAATGTAGCAAATATTTATGTTTTAAAGAGACACTTACGGACGAACTGTATCACACGTTAACAACTTTGGAGAACTTTGTGAATAGTCAATTTTTTAATGTGCAACAATCAAAAATTACTGATTATTATAAAGAAATAATGTTTGCTATTCAGAATTTTTTTTGTTTATATTATGTATGTTATACATATATGTCTATATGTAAATCCATATAAAGTTTGTTGATTTCATGTAGTCATAATTGTATTTACTGTCAATATAAATTTATATGAAAGCATTATTTTACTAATTTTGTAATTATTTCTGTAACTCAAATTTTCTATATCTCGAATTTTTTTTAGTGAACTATGGTGATTCGACTTAGAGAAGTTCGACTGTATTTAAATTTACAATTGCTGTATAATTAAGCTTATTTCATCACCTGTTTCATGACGAAAATAATTCAGTAAAGAACAAACCTAAACTTAACAGTTTAAAGAAATATGATAACATTTTTAAATGCTGTACTGCAAACATTCTTTCGTATGTAAACTTTCTTTCGCTTTATCATGATTTTATTTATCGCAGTAATTGTGTACACTTTAATCCGATTTTTAATTATTTAATTTAATTTTACTTATTTTTATTTTATCACTTATCATTTCTTTTTGTGATTCAGTCTTAGACCATTGATCAAAATTATTGGGTATTTTCCGCAAATATGTATGTACTTTTCTGCTAATGGTTATAAGAATTTATGTCTTGTATTATATATTTTAGGTATCATCGCACTATTTGCATTGAAATAAAGGTTGTAAATTTTGGACATTTTGGGCCTGCTACTTTGAAGCTATTCAATGAGTTTACCAATTGAATTTTAGTTATTTAATGTCTTATCTCATCAATTGTGCATGTTTCTTTTGTGATTGTTAAATTACAAATTAATGAAAATTTTCTTCGATGCAGATTGAGAGTTACCATATTCTTTTGGTTTATTTATTTTTGTTTGTAACATGTAATGGGTCACACTTTTTTATGTTTTTGTTTAGTCATTTTTCAGTTAGTTACTGCCTAGGGTAATAATGATGATTATACAGAGGTAAACTAATCATAATTTTTAAAAGTCTTAATAACAATTTTTTGGTTTCTTCTCATCGTTATATTTCGGTAATATTATATCGGACATAATTTTGAGTTGAAATGAGATGTATTTGATTTAGATGGTTATGTTACTAATAGTAATTAATAGTAACTTACTATTAATTCCATTGAGAAATTTCTGTTATTAGCTAACGTAAAATAAAAGTTCGTAACAAGTTTTTGGTTGTTATAAATTCGAATGAAATTATTAATTGGGTTTTATTTTGTTATAGCATTTTAATAATTCGTTATTCTTAATCTACATGCCGTAAACAAATTTGCTGTAAATACGTAGTAACATTAGTTGCATTTTAATAACAGATTTTCAATCATGTAGAAAAGTTTTGTTTTAAAACTACACTTTACGTTATTGATGTTGAGTATAATGTTATATGCGTAAAGGTTAATTGTATGTACACTGCTATATGAATTTTGTTATTTTGTCAAAACTAATAATTATTACAACATTTGAATTTGAGTATTTAACCGCGTAAATTCGACCTTCAATTAGCATCTGCATAGTCATGCCATCTACTTGCTGAATTGGTAACTACAAGTTTTACGGTTTCTATCACTAGAGGGCCCTGGTAGTTATATTTTCAAACGCTGACAATTTTTTTTAAGGCTCACTACAATAATCTATTTTCAAATTTTATATTAAATCGTTAAAGTAATTAATTAAACAGCTCTAAATTCCAACTTTCTCAGACAAAAAAAATAATTGTTACAACATCAGGCATGTTGATAAAATTTGGAGTTAGTTAAAGAACTAACTAACTGAAATTGCAAGCTGTGAAGCAATAAACCAAGTTGCCAACCTTCTGCTAATGTTCCGTTAATGAGCTATCGACTAAAAGAAACAGATTTATGGATCTAATTTAGGTAATTACTTTTAACCTCGTGTGAAGACACCGCTACCCCTCTTTACAGCCACCGAATTAACTTCAATCCGCAAACTGAAACATATTGATCATCGCAATCATCGTACATGATCGGACTCCAATGATGAATTGCAGGGACTGGAGGGGTTGTTGGCTTTGATTTATTGTCGTCATGACTTCAAGTCCAATTCCGGCCCAAAGCAGTTACCCTTAATGGTTCCTTTCAGAGCCAAACGTGAAGATAACGAATTCTCTCATACACCCCGTTCCTTTTTTTAATTGAGTCGTTGCATGAACGGGAATCTCATCATGCGAAAGGCGAAAAAGAGACTTCCATAAAAGAATTGGTCCCAAAGGGCATTGAGAAAATGGTAGGTGCTAAATGCCGGATGATTGCTCCCTCACTTACTTGCTTAAGAAATAAGAAATAGAATTTTAAAGCTCATTTTAGTTTGGCACTCGAAACTAATATTCTCTTTTCCAATACGCTTTCATTGTCAGAACAATGTCTACGTGCCAATTGTATTGCGTGACATCAGAGGATTTTTTTTTTAAATATTGACTTTTTTATTTGGAAAGTAAAATATGCAAGAAGAAAGCATTAAATTATTGAATGTGCTCAAGGTGAATGTGCGTTAATACAGTTTTTAGTTTTCTATTGGTTAGATTAAGAATAAAGTAGGTAGGACTTTTTTTTAATTTAATAGTAAAATTATTAATATTGTTTTTTATTTAAATATGTAATTATTTCTTTAATGAAATTAAATTGGTGCTAAAATTAGGATTTGTTTTTAAATATTTAAAAGAAACTTGCTTTAATTAGATTTAAAGTGAATTTGGGTTATTTTCTTTTCTAGCACATTATTATTTTAATTTTAATTTATTTAAAACATACAATGAATACGAATGGATTTTAAAACTGTAATTGTTTTATTAACTATTTTAAAAACTTAAATTTGTTGTATGAAGAATATATATGAACTCAAAAAACAGTATAATTACATTTTAATAGCTAAAATGATAGTAGATAATATTTAAAAACAACTTTTAATATTTGCATTTGTCAAATAAACTAAAACCATAAGAATAGTTTGAATTTCACTTATGGTAGTCAAATACATGCGAAGACTGACAGTTTTCATTCATTAAATGAGTGCTAATGTCAAAAAAGAAAAGCTGTAAGCAAATGAAGTCGTTGATTGATCGCTATACATAATTCAAAGTTAACTTTTTTGTTTCGATGAAAAACAAGTTCTATAGATCTGATCAAAGCGTAAGGTCAGTTTTAATTTGCTTCACATTTGATTAGAATGCATTTATAACTAATAAAAAAAATAATGAAATGTTTTCCAGTTGAAATTAATTGAGAACAATTTAAATTTTTTTTATTATTAATTAGGCACTAAATAAAGGCACTTCATATTTCAATCACGAATGGCAGTAGCTGGAAAATAAAAATTTGTTTTCAATGTGTGTTTTCAAGTGTTGTATTCAAGGGTGTCTGTCAGCTTGTGGCACGTTCTCCCCTTGACTTGTCGGATTAAAAGGGCAGGCTCCAAAAGCGATGATCATTCACCACTTGAAAAGACCCGTAAGAGGATTAACAGGGCCACACAAGTTCATCCTCTTTTACAGACCGAGTTGTCCATGTGGGAGAAAAACAAATGAACAACAGGACCCACCCTTTCCCTTCAACGATATCCCTTTTTTGTACATTGCATCCCCTCCTTATTCCCTACCCATGGCTATTACTTTAACAAACTGCTTTTCTTGCGCCAAACTTTCTCTCACGTCGACCCTTCCCTAAGATCAAGTTTGGAATTATGAAGCGAACCGCGGTTTCACTTTTAGCACTCTGAGTGTTAAAACTAACGTCTTTTCACACACGAATGAGTAGGGAGGGAGACGTCTCCCTTCTACTTCATCTTATAACGTCATCTTAACCTTTAAACTAGCTAAGTGTCAAAGCCCACCGAGGGTGACCGCAAACGACGAGTGGTTTGCATTAGGGTCTTGTTCGACTTAAGGAATTAGAACTAATTAGAGATAAATTATTTTTTACTTATTTATTTTTTTTAATCAGTTGTAAATAGTTTTCTTTGTACATGTATATGTGGGGTATATATAAGTATTATAAATTGATATTTAAAATTTAAAATAAGGTCCGAATGATGAATGTGAGATATGTCAAAGTTGATTGCGTGTGAAACGTTTCGCATTTCTATTACAAAAACATTTCTCTTTTCATCAATTAGTGTTTGCTTTTGCCTTCTTGTTTGTCTCATTAGTTATGTATTTACTCACGGGGTGAATATGAATGCCATTTTCATTCAAGTGTGGGGGTGGGGTTGATGAGGGGGTTGGCACCCGATAACGAGGGGGAGGGAGATGGAAAAGAGGGTGAACGAGGAAGGTTGGCGCTCACTCAGCCATCCCTTTCCGCGACGATCACGCGGTGGCGCTCGGGTATTTTAGTCGGCCATGTTGGTTCCCGAGGTAACGGAAATACGTTAGTCAGTGTGCGCTGGCTTGTGATTTATGCTGACACGTGCAATACGTTGTCAAAGAATGCGTTTGCACTATCGCGCGTCAATATCAGATTTCCCGGCTACCTCTCCCAACTCTTCCCCCCTGTACACGATAAGCATTATAACGCGTCCATTGGTGCTTTTCGGATAAAATTTATTCTTCCATTGTTGAATGCGGCGTCGAGCGCGGACTTTGGGATAAGTTGTCGGCGATAAGCGAGTCGCGATGAGTGAGTCACGAAAAGCGCATGTTCCTTATTCCCCCTTATTTGCGCTCTATTAATACCTTACGAACTCGACGAACCATAAAAGCTGGCTTAACAAATTACCTAATGCTAAACGAGGAAAATGATTGTTGCCATGTGACTAATGTGAAGAGCGTTTCGTTTTTTATGCACGCTCACAATACTTAATAAAGATTTAGAAGATGGAAAATGGAAAAGAAATAATTTTTTTTCTTTTCTTGTTGTAAAGAGTTTTTCTTTGCATTTATTTAGTGATGGAAGAGAATTCGCGTCACCTCTCGAATCCCCCATGAGACTCACTTGAAAAACGGGATGCCAAGAAAGACATCTTAAAAAATCATTAGCAACCGAGAAAGAGAAGACGCGCCGCTGTTTCATCGACGCAAACCCACCCATTCCTTTTTCTCCCCCCCGCAACCATTGGCTGTCGTGGGGTTGCAATGCTAATGAGATGGTTCTGTGCGGATAATGGCTTGCTGTGGGTTGAGGGGCGCCTCGTGCAGGATGAATTTGGCATAGTTGATTTTCAGATGGAAATTGAAAAGTTACATTCTTGCTTTTCAACGGCGTAAGCAAACAAAAAAACACCAAAAGTTTCACTCTTTTGTTGTTACACAGTAAACAAACTATGGGAATAAAGTTAATTTGGAAAATATTTTAATGCCATTGTGTGTCATTATTATCAAGTTAATTAGATGTAGAAAAAGTGTCAACTGCAACTCTAAGACATCAGTTTTCATTAAACCTTGCTATGCTTTATGACCTGCTACTTGTTATTCTACAATCAATTTACAATAGTCAACAATGTTTTTGTTAATTGGTGCTGACATGGAAGCCTGAAGCCACACTCAAGATTAATTGACATCAATGAATAGGCGCGCGCATCACAATGAGTTGGCGCTGACTACATGCAGCTGCCATTTAAAAATTGTTTTCTTCGGCTTCAATAAATGGCTAGTCTCGCATCTTTTGCTGCCCAATGATGTAAAGATAACTAATCGAGCTCTTTCTCCAACTACCAAATCGCTTCTTTGTGTGTTCGGGTTCCGTCTCAAATCAGTGGCGCTCTATAGGCATAGAGAGGGAGACTTGAAGCAAAGCCGGATATTAGAGTTAGAGCTTCGTTACTGTACCTTTGTTCACCATTGGCTTTGCTCTCGATCCTTAACATCATTCGCTATACACACATACTCTCACGACAATTACATATATTTGAAGGTTTCCTCGCACACTTGTCGAAAAAAGACTGTTTACTTCAGATTAGCAGTTGCGAGAAAGAGCTATTTTCGCGATTAAGTCCAGGTGTGAAGATTCATCGTATAGAATAGATCGTTATAATGAGATTGGCACTCTGTAGGGGACAGCCGGCGTCTGTGCTGCATGGTTTGCCAACCGTGGAGATGGCGTCGTGCGCTCCCTGGTGACTGGACGGCAAATCAAACAGATGACTAGGGTCGCTCGAAACTGTTTTTCTACGCCGTCGACGCTGGAGAATCAGCACCTCGTGGGGGGCAGGTGGACGAACGCGGCCAGAAAGACCGGCCCTCCTCTTCCCCTCCTAGCGTCCCTCCCAGGGCTCCGCGGGATGCCTCGTGCTCGTAATTGGATTTCGATGAACGCGTTTAAGAGATTAGCTGCAAACCCCGTAATTTTCCATCAGCACCCTACAGTGGAAGCCATAAATCGCCCGTTTGACACCAAGCCGACGTTAATCTGCTTTTTAGGGTGTTAGGAAGATGTGTCCACTAACTCTGCGGTGGACATTGAGAATGACTTGCAACTTTGCTTATTTTTCTCTTTCCCATCCTTTTCTTTTTCGAAAACAAATTGCTTCAACGTAAAACCTGTAAACCGACATCAATTACCAGCCCAGGTGTTCTTGGACTATAACAGTAGTAAATAATGGAATAATAATAATCCGATATTTTATTTCTTTAATTCTTTTTATCCCATCAATTGTGGGCAAATTGAAACTATACACAGCACTTCAAAACATCTCGCAAGTACCGAAATTTATATCCCACTTGAACATTTTCTTTTATACTTCTCCCCTATAAAGAATTTTATAAATGGCCATCGAGTGTACTTGAAGGTGCTTATTGCTTGCTTTGAAATACATGACCCCTACTTTGGGACGCACCAATGATATTGCTTAAAGGGTGCGTCCCCTTAGCCTGTTTCGAACGCAACTCAGGTTGGTTCCATCACCGCTGTTAGCGACCATTCATACGATCACAATATCGCTTATGAAGCGTGACGTCAGTTCTGGTCAGAATATAATTGACGTTTGGGCCACCCCTCTCGAGACGCCCTGATTACCCGCGATTCAAGAACCGGCGGGAAATTTCACGCGTTGGCCTGGTGCAGCATTTTGCTCTCCACTCGATTCGCTCTATTGCTTTCTTTTCACAGTATTTCCCCACCCCACTTTTGCTTTTCCCTCTCGAAAACCCCGCGGGTTGGTCGTTGCTTCATTACTTCACTTTTAAGAAGCGACGCCAACAGATGATGACAGATTGGAGTGGGAACGCCCTCTTTAAAAAGTCAAGCCCGTGACGGAGAAACAAGTTGGCCCTTTGTATGCGTGAAATACAAGACAGCAACGAAAGAAAATAAAACATTTTTAAGTAAAAAAAATTCAATGGGTTTATTCTTGTCACATGAGTGGAATTTAAATACTCGTCTTTGTGCTGCTTCTAATGTGCATTCCACACCTGGAATGGTGTGTATAGTAACACATTCATGCAAACTTATAATCACAACTGTGTTGAATATCAAGTTGAGTGAAGGTGTCGGGCGTTTTAGTTTGGTCAGATTCGGTTGTGATATTTTTTTAAGTAAAATTTTGTGTAAAACATCGAAAAATTTCGTCATTTTTTAAATTTTAAGTTATCAGTTACAACTTGAAGTTGAATTATAAAATTAAATTCCTTTACAAATAGATTTCTTTTTAGTTTATTAGCAAATTGTTTATTTAATAACATTGCTATAGTTTACTATACTGTTGTAAAATTATTTTCATTAGCGTAGTTTTACGCTCTCATTAATCAAACTAATTAAAGAAAAATTCTTTAAAATTATTTATTTTATTAATTAAACGTAATTTATTTACGCTATAACTAATGTTTAATTTTAATTAAAGATATATTATAGTTTAATTGTTTTCACAACTTATGTGTTATAGACTGTATCAGAAAACTCACACTTTCCCATGCGATTTGAGTCATACTTCTGCTTGAATAGATTTTGTAGTCACCTGCAGAGGTGGCCTCGGTCACTTCTATTCAAGTGTAATGGACTCTCATGGACAACAAGTTGACAAAGGAAACCCTGACTTTGTAGCTCATGAAAATGGCTCCTGAACTCAATATTTTTGTAAGGGGTGTGGAAGTGTCATCAAATGATGAAACGAGTCTACTCATCTTTGTCACTATTGTAATGAAGGCGAAAATTCCTTTAACGACCTCTTCACGCCATTATTCGCATCCCGACTTGAAAATTATGCAGTGCACGAGCAAAACGTTCTGACGTTACGGTAATCCGCTATACTGCAAAGAAAAAAATTCTCACCATTTCGATGTGTTTGCTAGACATTTTTTTACTTCTTAAATTTTTTTTTGCATAGTAAAATCATTCTTCACGTTATAAAGAAATGGATCCTTTTAAGGAACCCAGTTTACTATAAAAAGGCAGAAGCAAAGCAAAACAAGTTAGTAAGTCGTGGGTATCTCGTAACCTAAAAGGTGTTATGTTACTTTTAGCCATTTTCCATACGTTACATTGTTGAATTGAAAAACATTTGGCTTTTATTACAGCGAGGGTGGCCCCCATAAAGCCGTGCAGGCTCCCCGCGCGCGCGTCTCAATGCAAATGGAGCAACTGTCTATGAAAATGGCCTCCGTTTCTTATGGAAATGGCAGCAAACAAAAAGGGGAGCTGAGAGGCGTCAGCATCGTTTCTCTTTCTCTCTCAAGGTGATTACCTTCACTGAAACGCTGTGCTGTTTGCAGTTAGAGGGGGCTAATCAACATCCAGAACTGTCCCGTGCGCGTGCTTTGCATGGTGCACGCGCTTAGAATCAACAGAAATCATTCATGCACCCGCATGATTTTTATCGCAACTCACTTTGAACTCAAACCCGATTACTGAACGCTGTTTCGCACCTCTCCCTCCACATACCCATTCTTCTCTTTTCCAATCATCTTCATCGCTTTAGTAGGCAAAGGGAAAAGGCGAGCAACAGCATTTGCCACTTGATTGAGATCTTTGATGAAGGTTTCACGGCAAAGGTGGTATCAAATTAGATGGCAACGAATCAAAAGTTTCAACATTTTTTCGGTTGGATTGAAAAATGTAGATAAAGAAAAATGACCAGGTGAATTTTTCAAATTCGATTCCCACACCCTTCCTCGTCCTCTTGAAACAAGATAAATTACCTTGACCACTCTTTCTGCGTCTTGTATATACCTGCTCCAAATTCCATACGAAGGGAGGGGAAAAAATCGTAGAAACTTGTTTCTTTCTACAGTCGTAAACAAAAGTTGATTGAAAGTTTAAAAATTAGTGTCATGAAAATGGCCAATTAGTGGGGATTTTTGGCACGTGGCATTTTGTCAACAAAAATTTCCCACGAGACATTTTTACGGTATCAGTAGAGTAAGCATTTTACTTGGTCACGATTTTTCTCTGTGGCCTTGAATTGCACAGGTAAAAATTGCCTCGAGCGCCGACGCCAAATTAATCTGCAGAGTAATAAACCTGTCACTTGGATTTTGACACTGACGGCTTAACAAGAGCGTGTAATGATGCTCAAATGTTTTCTAACCCTCGTCATTCGACCTCAACCAACGAGGCTATTGTATGCAGCATCCGAAATGTGCACGTGCAATATTCGACCAAATAAACCATTGATAACTTAATTGCGAGACAGAGACAAATGACTGTGTTTCTGCTTAATAGCTATTACTATAATAATAAACGGCAATTTATGGCCAGTTTCGTACCAAAAATAGAGGGTGGCTTCAAATCCGTCTTCGTGCCAAGGAATGCAAAGCACTTTAATGGCTGTCTTTGCCACGCACTTTTTTTTTCACATGTGTGTGTGTGTGGTGAACAAATGGCCACATTAGGCGTATACATTTTGTAAACTGATCACTGAGAGGAAATATATTTAGGCCACCTAAAATGAACGACTGCAACTTCAAAGGATTTTAAAATAAACGTTACTTTAATGAGGTTATAGGTGACATTATTTTTTTTCATGGCGAATGCCAATCACGGTTGATTACTCAATCCTCGTTTCGCGGGTGATTTACCATCTGTCTTCTCACCTGCAATGAGGTTGTGCCAGGTGAGCTACATTCCATTACTCAGATTGTCCTTCTTCATTAAAGTCCACCATCCTCTATACTTTAGTCATAAATCGTGTATTTGTCAACTTGATGCATGAATCTCGGCTCGAGGCAAACGTGAACACATTTCAATGCACGTGCAGCCATGCTGTATTTTGTAATGACAACTTGATTTAGTATGTGGTATATCCTACCAACCCCCTCCTACGTCATTACCAAGTACATCACAAGAGACTTTCAGTAACTTTTTTTCTATTCGCGCGTTTCAGCGTCTGTAAATTAAGTCGGCGTTTTTTAATGGGACGCGAACTCGTTTCGCGCGTTTCGGGTGTCGCCTTTTTTTTAAAAAAGGAATTTTCTTCTTCGTGCCTTGCCGAGTGAACTGTTGATAATTTTTGTCACCACTGGTAAGAAAGATAAGTGTCTTTTTTCCCAGTTAAAAATGAGCTTTGAAACCGACGTCCGGATTGCGTTTCCTTACAGCGTCATGTGTTTTTAGTTGTGAAATTTATTGTGTGTTTCTTTGGACTGTCAACAAGTCGCAATTTGTCTTAATTAGCTTGGGTTTATTAGGTTTATTTTGGTTGAGCACAAATGAATTAATACAATCCATTTAAGTGAAGTAGCATTAAGTGCAGGTGCCAAAAATGTAGTAGTTTTCTTTCCCACTGTTGGAAAAGCAGAGACAAAAACTTTGGGAGGCCATTACCCTAAAATTACCTCCTTGGCGTCTTTTAATGTGCGTTCTTTTCTAATGACCACACAACATTTTCTTCTGGTCTTTAATTAAAACCACTTTGAGCTTTAATTACGAGTGATTCCGAACGTGACGGAACCAGGTGAAGCATTTTCTCAATAAGGCATGGGACAATGACTGTCGCATATTTCGCATTGTTGTTTTGACAATGCTGAAATTTTTTTTTACTTTTTCTGGGGGACGAAAAAAAAATGGTCGTCAAGAAAAAAAACGTGCAAGAAACTAGCTAATTTGAGTGCTACAATCAAATTCAATTAAGTGCCAGGAGGTTCCTGCTCTTTTCTCGACTTAAAACAGGAAGAAACGTTAACAAAACGCGTGTTGCGCGTGAGCAACGTGCATTTGTATTGTTTCGAAGCGCGCCTCGCGAGTCACGTGTCAATCGAAACAAGCACGATGCGCTGTTGTTTCCCCTTATCGAGGCCATTTTGGAAGTCGTTTAGCGTCTTTCAGGACATTCCATGGCCTGTGACCCTATTGGTGAGACACGTGTAGTTAGTGGTAAGACGCTTATCTTCTTTAGCGTTCTTCCTAATGACCAACATCTCAGTTGACCGACGAGGGCCCACATTGAGCATCAGCGTCCTATTAACCCCGCCCCCGCATGTCTCGCACAGATTTACTTCGATTTACCACATCTGGTCGGAGCCACAGAGAAAGATGACTGATACACACCAAGGTTAAACGGCGTTCGCATCACTTCTCCATGTCCCCTTCTTCTGGCATCGTATCTTCATCTTTTTGCCAGATGGACGCAAACAAAAGCTTTAAAGAAAAAATAATTAACTTTGAACAAAGCAAGAATGGATGTTTGGCCTTATTTCTATTGCAAGCTATAAAATAGAGGAAAGTAAATATGTTTACTGTAAACAAATTAGATAGTAAGTGATATCTGGTGAATTTGATTACGTGTATAAAGGGCACTCGTACATAAAATAATCAGATGATATATATAAACTAACACACATATAAGTCTATATTCATGAGTAGAATGTTTTTAAGGGAAGATTTTTATGCAAATCAATGATAAATTCATGATTTTTTTTTGTCCGAGTCTTTAGAGCCAATGTAATTTTTGCATGTCGGATTCACAGACCAAGCGAAAAGATACGGCCTGATTAGGAAGTCATAAAAATGAAGTGTGTTAAAAGCGGAGATTGTGCCCACTCCTCCCCCTTCTCCATTTGCCCCTAGGGCGTCTGTAGCGTTCCTAATGAGGCGGCACGACCAGGATGTGACGTCACCCAACTGCGATTCACTACAGTATCCATTACCATAGTTTAGTATTTTTTTTAAAGAGTTTTTATTTAGGGAGGAGAATCAAGTTGTTACGTGTAAGTTTGAGTATTTGGCAACAGATGTCGTGGCAAGTCTTCGTTGCCGTTTGAAAGCGGAAATGTTCATTTGTTTGAGAAGACACAATAGCTAATGATGTTAATTGCAACGAGTCATCACCATGGTAACTGTTGTGTCACTTCAATTTTATTGAGTGTAATAAAGCGAGTAGATAAGTGGCAAAGTGATTCCTCGTAGATAACGACACACTTTTGACTTAATTTTTATTGTGATGAGTCGGAAGAGGGAGACGCGGTCGAGACGCCGGCGTCTTATCTCATTTGTGTGCAGATTAATCGCGAGAAAGACGCTTAGTGACGGGAGTATAAAGAAAATGTTTTTCCACTAAACAAACAGCTCGTTATATTGAATTTGGCAGACAGATCGGGTTCAGCAAATGGGACGCGGATTGGACGCGTGGTTTGCCTAATTGTCTCCGTTCGAAACCTATCTGCGCGTGCGCAATATGCTTCCAAGCACAAACGTAATTGCCCGCGAGAAACAATGCGGAAGCTATACGAGTAATTAACGGGAAAGCGTGCGCCATAATTAGTGGCGAACGCCAGCTCACCGCCATTGATTGCCCCGAGGGCGGGAAACAATTGCCTTCCAGGCAGAATTTCTATGAATTTATTGGAGAAAGAAAAAAGAAAATGAGCAACGTACTTGTCGACGAGCGTTCGGATTAAGCGTAGGATGTGGCTTGAATTCTAACTGCAAATCGATCGAGACTGAAAAATTGTTTTTCTAAAATGTAAAATAATATTAAAAAAAAAATAACAAAAAAAGATTGGACATTATAAGCATTAATTAAAATTAGTTAATTTTTATTTTAACTTTTTATATTTTTTAAAAAAATTTTAAATCTTTAATTTTATAGTCGAAAACTAAAATAATATAGAAAATTTTTTAAAAAATAGAAATTTTTCTTATTTTAAGAAAAACGTTGTAAATGATAAAAATGTTGAAAGGTGGAAATAGTAAAGGATAAAAATTAGATGTGGAATAGAGAACTCTTGAGCCGTTGGCATTTCTTATCGCATTGCACGCGTCGAGTGAGCCAAGCAGAGACGCGAGAATTGGCCGCTCTTTTTTGGCTCGTCTCATTTTTTTACTTTGGCGTTTACGTGAAGCGTAATAATTTATTTCCAATGGATTCGTAATTGAAGGGAGGCCATGTCTCATTGACGAGAGTCACGTGTCGTTAATCAGACCGAGAAACGCGAAGGAGAACGCCAGCCAACATCCGACTCTGACGAATGGCAATCGAGTCGTAAATGCAACTCGCGCCTCAACTGTCAGTACAACGAGCGTGACGTTTTTGAAATTTCTCCATTGGTCAATTTCCTCTTTCGCGACGTTGCTAGTCCGCATCGTATTGATTTCCATGCCCTACACCAGGGCGCGTCAATCCTCGTCCTCCATTGAGGTTTTTATCTTTTTTACCGCCTGCCAGAAAACAGAAAGTCTCTCTTTTGGCATCTATGACGCCTCACGTGACGTTGTACAGGTGACGTTTAAAGTCACTCGAAGAAACACCGCACACTAAATCTATAATAAAACTACGAGATTGCGTATGAATGTCAAATAAATAAAGCTGCCATTAACCGGTGTTCAAGTGTGGTATGTTCCACCTTAATAGGAAAGACGAAACGTTCTCGCTCTAATCAGATGTCGCGTACGACCATTTTTCACGTGGTCAGCCGGTAATTGGCGTCCTTGGAAGCGCGCGGGAGCCACAACAAATTGGCTGGGCCAACGGTCAAGCGAGCTTTTGTCAATATTATTCTTAGGAAAAAGCACCTCTTTACAACGAAATGCAATTTGTTGTCTGCTTTCCAATAATCGAAAATAGCAGCTTTCAAATAACGTTAAAAGCCAAGATTGCTTTCAATTGAATAGAAAGAAAAGTAATAGGCTGATTTGTTGAAGCAAAGATAAGCTTGTTAATTCTCTAACGAGGAATAATCAGTCAGTCTTTTTAATTAGGAAAATGCCAATCCCTTTTCACGCCTTTGGGAGGAGATTTTCACCCCCTGCTACTGGGTGTCCAGTTCTCCGTCATCCACCAATTGATTAGCGTCCACATTTGGTTTTGATTGTCTGGTGATTGATGACAAGTGAAAAAGGTCAAAGGATGTTTGCTTTACATTTGTTCCACTTGATCTTACTCATGTTCTCGCACGTTAAAACATTCTCCTTAATGATTTCCTTAACCCTCTTTTTGACACCCCTCTTAGAATAATGCACAACATTTAAACCATAAACGAATTTGTTACGTGACAACACACATTGTTGCACAACATCCTCCATTTATGAGCACAGCTATTCAGTTTCGGTGTCAAACTGTTAAGGGTTGGGTGTGGGGGCGGGAAGAAATGAAGGGGAATGGACACCCTCCTCATATGCACTGATTGGGAGTGTCATTGCAACATGAAAAATGGCACATAAGCGCATGAGGTCTTGGCGCGCGTCACTAATGAAACGTAATTACGACCGCATTTAAATCGTTTCAAGCCTCATGGAAGTCATTTGCTTATCGCTCCCTTGCGTCTGATGGACGCTCATGCGTAAATACGAGTCTCCTATGGAAACCGGGTCCCTTCTTCACGCTCCCTTGCCTCATGGGAAATAGGGCTACAATGTTTAACCCTGCTCATCAACACATGTCTTGAATATAAACATCACAAATTTCCTAATTCCATTTTAATGTTGGCTTCTTAATTTCGGGGTTACCAAGCGAATGAAAAAACTGCTTTGATAAAGTCGTAACATGCTCCAAAAGCTAATTAAGAAGAGGAAAATATTTATTTATTTTTGTTTATTTTAAATTCCTGAAGATGCATCTTGAGTAATTAAAAAATAAAAGAAAATGTTATTAACATTTTTTTTTTTAAAATTGGATTTAGGTCAGTAGGAAATTGAAAAAAATACGGTGAATTTTATTGAAAGACATTTTTATTTTATATTTTATTTTATTTATATCATAAAAAAAGTGTCGAATAAACTAATGGCCATGAAAGAAGATGAGGTTCTAGCATTGCTGAGACGCCACTTTTTGTTCTCAAGGGGCGCTTCCTGCATTGACAGGCAACGCGAGGGGATTGATGACTCCCTTTTTCGTGCACCGATAAGTTTTGTCGTGGTGGGGTGTTGGTGGAATCTCCGGCCATTGAAAAGAAATAGGGGAGCCTCCCTCTTCTCGGCCTAATCACTCCATTTTGTACCATTTACGAGATGGTAATGAAGAATGAACACATCCTTCAAATGATAAGCTTCTTTACCGTCCTTTCCACACTTTATCATTTTTTTCTTCAGAGATTTTGATGAGAGTATGGAACGCAGGCGTCGAGTGGCCTAAGGAATCGGTTTTTGTGAAGTCGAGTGGAAGGTGCACGGCAGTAACCAGTTTAATTGATGATAGAATTGCGGATAGTGTGTGTTGAATTTTTATGAAAGGTTCAATAAATTTTTAACGTGTCGCCTTTCAAATTTTTATATGTTTTATTTTAGTGCGAAATGGTCGGTCGTTAATTAAAATGAAACGCTGCAAAGTAATTGCTTCCTGTGCACGCAAAATTCATTTCTTTTTTTTAATGCGACCTCAAAATAATAAAACGAGCCGTCTTTCTCAATAATACGAATGAAAATGGAATGGATAATTCTTTGAATCCAACTAATTGGACGATTTTGTTGATGACACTTCTTTATAGTGAAATCTCATTTTACAAATTTTTTATTATTTAAATTTTGATTTTAAAACTTAAAATTCCTTTAATTTTGAGTTTGGTAAAAAATTAATAACATTTGATTTATTATATTTCAATTATAAAAAATTTTTAAAAAATTTCTTTAATTTTTGAAATTTAAATTTTTATTTTAAAATAAGATGTTCGTTACAAGGAGGCAAATGAATAAAAAAATCTGCATTTCCAATCTTTTAATATAACGAATTCAATTAAGCAATTTTTCTCTGCATTGCGTTCGCTAATTATAGGGAATTATTTCCAAAGCTAATTAAGATCTTGTGTGGAACGCGTGGCCTTAATTTTGCGATAACATTATCGCTCACATTCAACAGCGTGCAGATGAAATGCGCATGCGTATACGATCACAAGCCAATAGAATATTTTTCTGTGTTTAATTTACTCTCCCTGCTACATCTTTAAAGAGTCAAATATTTTAAATTAATTTTGAATTGTTGCTGATTGACCCATAAAAGTCAAATGCAGTCGACTGTCACAAGAGACCGCATGATTGTGTTGCTCTGTCTATAAACAGTTCATCAAGAGGCGGATCTACTACCGCACTTTTCTTTTGTTATTTTCTGCCATTTGTATCGTAGGGCAGCTGACTTAGCTAGCCAACTAATGTCAATGGCAGCCATATTGTGTCAATGGAAGCCATTGTCATTTTTGGGCGCCACGACGACTTGGACGCGGTTGGCCGTAAAATCGATTTCGCACCGACTCTACGGCTCAGTGAACGCGTGCCGCCAGTCCGGTCCGGCAGGCGGCGCGATCCAATGAACCGTTCACGACCCCCATCAATGCCAAGACGCTGGCATCTACTGCCATTTCCAACATATGTGATGGGGAAATGGCGCGGAAAACCTTCAACACTGAGGCAGCTGACTCGCACCTGAATGACGTCAGGCTTTTCTCTATCGATTGTTTAATGGCGGATGAAGATCTTGACCCACTGTTAGGTATTAGGAAGTCGAGCTTCCTTGGCAGATAGTAATTACACGGACGCTAACGCTCATCGTTGTCTTGTGGTCAACACAAGCGACCCAGCAAGAGATGCTTGTTTCTCTTCCTTTTCCTTTGATGGGTCGTAAAGATAGTACAACACCCCATGGGCTTCTTAGCAATTTCCATCTAAACAAAGAAATGTTTTTCTTGAACACAAATCTCTCTGTTTTTGTTTAAATGTTTGGTTTAAAAAAATAATAATAACTTTAAAAATAACTTGCTTGTCAATATCAAATTAGAAATACCTTTGCAATAATAATCTATTTATGGAGGAAATTCAATCTGTGCAAATGAAAAACTTGTTTACACAAGAATGCAATTAAGTGAAGTTTGTCCACAGGCTAAAGTGGCCCCCCTTCCCCTTTTTTCCTCCCCTCTTTTTCCCATAGTCTCGCGTTCCTCGTGTATTTTCATCAGTCCGTTACGAAAGATAAGTCCATGTGTGGCTCCTCTGCCTCTTCGCTTCATTAACTCTAATAGATCCAGTTTCAGTTTAATGAAGCAAACTTTTGATACGGTCCATTGCAAAAATTTTTTAAATAAAATAAACAAATGCATAACTAAGCTTTTAAGTAAAAGTAAAGTAAAAATATTTTATTTTATTTCATTTTTATTTTTTAAAATTAATTTAAGAATTTATTAAGTCTATATAAAAATATAACAAGTATCAATTATTTGTTTACACATACCTACATTTTTCTGTAGGACTAGCAAAGATTTATTTCACACATACGCATAATGAGTCTCATCTGGTTACCATAGTAACTGCAAAGCATTAAAGATATTTTCAGTGATACTGCTATTGTAATGTTGAAATATAATAGAAAAATAGATGATAAGAGAATACCTTACTTTTTACTTATTCGTGAAATTGCTGAAAAGAAGCCACGTGCGTTTTTTGATGAGCTAAATTGTGATTACTCCCCGTGCGCCATTGCCGACGGCAATGCGCGCTCCCTCTGCTGAGAATCGTAAAACGATGACATCATGAATGTGAATGCATTTGATTGGTTAGAACGTGGCATTGTGGTCCCGCCCCTCGTTCTGCTACTGGTTGCTTAGGGCGGTTGTTTGGCCGTGTGTCGGCGTCCAGGCGTCACCCTGAGTGGCCCCATCTTCTCGAAACAACAAATTTATTAAGTGGCGCTTCTTGGGCTCCAATTAGTCGCCGGTCGTGGTTTGACGTCACTTCCGTATCGCTGCTGGAGAGGGGGGAGCCATTACGAACCACGAGGCTCAGTCAGTCAGAGTGAGCTTGTCTTGTATGCCGTGTTGGCACGCTTTCCGCCACGACGACGAACGCTCTCGCACTTCCAGAGCCGACTCCGCGTGTGCGGAGCAACGGCATGCAGCCATCCATGCTGCAAGCGAGCAGCACCTCGGCCTTTACTCGTCCCGCGTCCTCGTCTTCGCCTGGTGGCGGCGCTGTAGGCGGTTCAACAGCGCCGAGTCCCGCGACAGCTGAGGGATCCAAGGACAAACCCGCGCTTGGAATCTCGTTCTCGGTCGAAGCTCTCTTAGCTGATCGACCGCCCAGGCCGGAACGGACCGTGTCCAGAGACTCGCTTAGTCCCGAATCGTCCAAATTAAGCCCGGCAACTGTCACGTGCAAATCATTTACTGTGGACGGTATCCTAGAATCTGCAAAACATCATCTACACGAACATGCACTGCAGGATAATCCTTCGATACCTCATCATACCTCTCTTATGGCCAGGCCTTTTCCTATGCCACCTGAGGGAGCCTTGCCTCATGGACCGTGGACGGCTGCCGTATCGGCTTCGTTTCCATGGTTACCGACTTCGCGGCCCTTCTCGCCCCCGCCAAGTAAGTTAAATGATGACCTCTCTTCGGGGGGTGGAAATAGATTGGGCCCCATTAGACTTACCTCTACAGACAGATCAATAAGGCAGTCGGGGGTATCTACGAACAGGCTGTCCAAGGCAGCGCGTGCCTCAATCAACGTCCACAGCGTGTGAGAAGAAATTGAACCCGCACCCATTGACCATTTCTTTTCTGTAGCTTCTCAGTCTTTCAAAGAAGGGGCTTGTCTCCTATTCACACTTGCTAAGGAAATTCGATACTTTGAAAATTCATTCTTGTCAATGTTGCACGTGATGAAATGTTTTACTATTGTTGGTTTCAACCGTCACTTTTTTGTACATTCATTCTAAAAAGATATTTGATATATTCAGAAATATTATTATTATTTCTTCGTTTGTTTACGTAACGGAAAAAAAAATTAATAATCGTATTTGACAAATTGTAATTAATAACTCGAATTTTTATTTTACTTGAGTGTATATTACGAAACCTATAATTAACCATTTTTAAAATTTGAAAAAAAAATTTAAGTGTTTTTTTTTTAAAGCATATAATGTTGAGTTGCTCGGCCACCCAGATTTGAGACAGTCAAGTTAAACAGTTATTTCCTCTCTTTAAGATCATTACAGTGTCGACTACAAATCTTCTCTTTGTGCTGTTGGGATTTTTGCCCCTTGAATTTGATGGAAAGTTCATAACTGTAGGCTGCAAAAATTTTGCCATTGATTTCTACATCTTTTGTCGAAAGAAAAAGAAAAAAATAGCTTTTCTGTACAGCAAGGCCAAGGAGAAAAAGCCCCAGGGAAGACGCTGGGGAATGGCAAATTCTTGGCGGTCGAGTCCGTTTCACAAAGACCTGACAAGAGGATGGGGCGGAGGATAAATCAAATCACCGCTCATAACGAGGCCAAATTGGCGAGCAACAGCCGGGTCGTGGCCTCGTAGTTGTGAGTGCAAAGAGGAACAATCTGCGGCTTAAACCAATAAGAACGAGTTACTTTCATCCGTGCAATACACTTATCTAGTTCATTTACACTGAATTATACTCATAATGATAACAACAAATATTTTCTAATTTACAACAAAATAATAGAGTTGTTTAGGGTTTAGTAGATTTGTATTTATTTGATATACTTTTTCAAATATTGAATGCAAACATTTGAAAATTTGTAGGTTAACGCTGTGCAATCCGAAATATATATCGTATAATTATTATTTTAATACGAACCAAATATTATCCAGTTTAATTCAGCCAATTTACTAAATCGACTATAAATTTACCTTTTCGATCAAATAGGCCAAACCTAAATTGCAATTACCTAAATTATATATTGGGAAATTTCCTACATCTCAGTTTATCAAAATTTATTTAAAAATCTGTTTATTTTTTAAGAGAAATAACTTTTTTGTTGAAAACAGGTCTTTATAAACTGCAAAATAGAAAGGAAGAAATCTATAAATATGTGTAAATTAGATTATTAGTTATTTTCTAAACAAGACTATAATCTTGTACTAAGTTGCTACTAATCGATGTTGAATGTCGCAATAGTTTACTGCACAAAGTTGCGTGGCGTGCGTGTGCTTAATCCGTGTAATTAGGCCTGTAGACGCGCGTGTGACATTCGTGTATATAATTGTTTTGTAGCATGCCTGAAGCGCGACTTGGAGCACGAAACTCCCTCGAGATAGCTAAAGACTGCATCTCCCTTTGGGAGGACGTTAGCGTTCAACGGAAGGCACTTGAATAGAGGCTAAGAAATGAGATACACTCGAGTTTGTGTTGTTACAAAACACGTAAGGGCCCAACACGATTCTTTAAAACCTGGAACAACCCACCTCAGCTTCAATTTAGTTATATCTTTTTCTCTAGAGGCAATCATGATCCAATTGAGATTAAAAAGGGGAAGGAACTGAATCTCTTCTCATCAGGATGAGACGCTTCTTGTCATATTTTCCTTGATGATCTAATAGCGCGTGACTCGCTGCCTTGTAATTGAAAATCTTGCAATTGAAATTTTTTTTATAACTTTTTTTGGGTTATTCGTCACAGTCAAGGCTTTTATTATATTTTTTAAAATGAGTTTTCGTGGCTGTCAAAGAAATTATCCTTTAGCTTCGCTCTAAGATTTTTTGATGTTATAATCTTACGTCAGACAAAACAAAAGATGTAGAATTGGTGTTTTGGGTATTGTTGTTGTTGTTCTTGAGGCTTATTTTTGCGTGATGACAGCAATTTGCTTCCGGGTGCATACAAGGACGTATCAATAGTGTCAATGACTTAATTTATCACGAAGGAAATTTTAGGTAAAACGGGTGACAAAGTGTTGCGAACAAAAGACATGTCTGGATCAATTTTAAATGGATCGATAAAAGTTGGAAAATTAAAAGTGGGGAACAAAATATGAAAATTAATTTAATCTAATTATTAAATATGTTTGCGATAATTATCACGTTTTTAATTATTTTTTTTTTAAATTTATTTCTAGAACCTGGTGATCCGCCCAAGCTGCCTACTCCGGTGAAATGTCAACTGAGAAAGCACAAAACGAACCGCAAACCGCGCACTCCGTTCACGACGCAGCAGTTGCTGGCGCTTGAACGCAAGTTCCGCACTAAACAATACCTGTCGATAGCCGAACGCGCCGAATTTTCCAGTTCCCTCAATTTGACCGAGACCCAAGTGAAGATATGGTTTCAGAATCGAAGAGCCAAAGCTAAACGTCTTCAAGAAGCTGAACTCGAAAAACTGAAAATGGCTGCCAAGCCACTGCTGCCGACAGCGTTCGGCTTCTTACCCGGAGCCTCGTCTCTGTTTTCCGCTTCGGCGCACGCGCATCTCACGGGACTGCATCGGCCGCAGCTCGGCCATCTCCTCCCACATTATGCCGGACTGTATCCTGCGCAAGCGCCATCAGGAGTCGTGTTTCCTCATTGACCAGCAACCAAACAAACTGTATGTATTTATTTCTTGCCCTTCAATCCTTTGAATCCCAGTGTACATAAGGAATCAATGTGTGCTCCGTGGCACGAACCAATCCCCGTGAAAGCACGAGAAAACGGAAAAATTGCGCCGAAGTTTTAAAAAAATAACATTTAATAATATTATTATTATTTACACAGTAGAAAGTTATATTTTTAAGTTGACTTTTGTTCCCCTCTCGTGCTTGTTGACTGTCGGACATTGAAAGACTCGCAATTTGATTGGTTGACAATATCCCCCCCTCCTTTTTAACCATTCCTCATTCAACTCTCATACAAGTTCCTCTCCTCCACTTCTGCTTTTCTTCCTATTGAAATCTGGGGGTTGTTCAGTAGCAGACAGGCGTGACCGTCACGCCACGTGATCAACTCCCACGTGCACAGACGCTGCGTTTTGTTCCATAAAAACGCACCTCTTTATACCTCTCCAAACCCCAAATTTCGAGTGTTCCTCCTACACTTTGTGTTGTGATCACCTGTGATATTTAAAGGAAGAAATCGTTGAGATATGATGCCAAAAACCACTTTTTATTGTTATTTATCTCTTGTTTATATCTATACACAATTTATTAAATCTTTTAAACATCAAAATAAATACAAGGCCCCCAATATGTTTCATTAAACTCCATTTTCTAACAATTTAAATGTGATGAATTGAAAATGTTGTGAAATTTTAATTAATATTAATATTAATAAAAGCAAGCGCTTTAATAGAAGGGAAAAAACGATTAGTCTTAAGTATCTTGATGAAAATATCAACACTTTTTTGTGGTTTTCATCAAAAACTATTTCCTTCAATGGGTGCGTCACATTAATTTTTTTTCTCACTTAATTTAAATGGCTTCGCACCTGCTTCACTTAGTCAAATTATTATTTTTTTCCTTAAATAATCATTACTAACTGTTGGCGGGTTTTTGGCGTCATCTCCGCGAGTTCCATCAAGCCTTTTTTTTAAATTTAATAGTGAGGTGCTCCTAATTAAGTGTTGTGATTGTCAGTTGTGTTGAATGAATGATAATGATGATGACACTCCTCATGGAAGCGGAACAATCTCTTCCATTAAAGCGAAGGTGAAATAAGTAGGGTGGGAAAAAAAATTTCAAGTCCTCTTCTCTCTCCCTCGTCATTAACCTTATCAATTTTTCCGAGCAGAAAACGAAAATGTTGTGTATATTTTTCAATGAGTTTTGTTATAAAAACTAATGTAATTTAACCACCATGTTCTTCTGCTTTCGCACAATGATTTGTTTATGTAATGGCTGCCATGTATGCTTTGTATATTGGATCGCATGCTTTTAAAATTGTAGATAAAATTAAATTAAACACGACATTCAAATTTTTCTATAATGTAGTTCAATGTTAAACAATTTTATTTGTTGTTTCATTAGGATAAATCATGTTGAGAAAGCAAAAGAATGTGTGTACATAGATTTTTTTAAGTTTTGTTTTTTGTATATTTTTTTTTATTTTTAATCCATTTCACTATAGTATTAAAATGACATGATTCATTTGAAACAAATGCAAAAACAATTGTCCTTTATTTTTTTTATACAGTATATATATACATACATATATATGTATATATAAAGTGATATTTATATTATTTAAAAAAACAGTAAATAGATTAAATTTAATTGACTACAAGACAAATTACTGCTTCATTGCACTTTCTAAACAACATCCACATATAGTCACTGACCAATATGGTGGGCTTTGAGTAATTTTCTGTCCGGACTCACTAGCTGGAAATAGACTTCAGACAAAGAAAGGAAACACTCCATTACCTGGTCGTTCTGTCCAGCGGCGCCAAATCAACAGATTTATGGCCCACGACTTACAAAGTACTGAACTGGTGACCGGTGCCTTTTCTCCCCCTCAAACCTCCAGGTTCCTTTGAAAGCCGCTTTTCCTAGGTGTATGTAACAAATGGAATTATGACATTCGGCATTTCAACAATTGTGATTTGTTGTCAAAAACGAGACGTGCATCAACAAATAAAACATTTTATCCGAACGGTGAAAAAGAAAATTCTTTAAGTTCAATTTTTATAAAGCATCATAAATCTATTCTTTTTTTTTTTAATTCTGATTTTTATAATGGCTTGAATGTTCGTTGTCAGGTAAATACAGAAAAATTTTTATTATCCAATTTATGTATTGATGTATATCGTAGAACATCAATGCAAAGCACGTGTGATGGGCCATCACCATGAAATTAGCTTTGGCGCGCAACATTACATTTTGGCGTTGGCAATTAATTTCTTGCCTGTCCTCGCCCTCAGGAATTATTCGTCTCATCATGATTTACGACACGCAAATTATGGGAAATATTAGCATAAAGAATTATTCTGCCGACGTAATTAGTTATTAACGGTCGAGGCACTTCCTTAAGTAATTAGTTACACACATATCAAGGAAATGGGATGCGAGAAATTGCCTTTAGCTTTCATATGGGTGTTTCTTAACACTATATTCTTTTTTCATATTCTGCCTCCAAGCTGACATTCGAATATGTAGTAAAATCGCACACTCATTATGACTTGGAACTTCTAACAGGACCAATAGAATTCTTTTTAAAATGATGTTTAATTATGTGTAAATAAAGTATATACAGTAAAATCTTTTTTAACTCAAAATTTATATTAATTTTAATAGCTTATCTCGTTAATGGGCAATTTAAATTAAAAGTTCGATGAACTTTACATAATGAGTGCAGCTGTAAAATTAAGTTTACATTTATATTTGATAATTGAAAATTTTTTTTTAATAATTAAAATAATTTGCTTGCAATTAATAGTAATTTTCTAGAACATTCATATCAATATATCTATAAGCAGTTAATAAACTAAATGGAATAATAAAAAAATAGATTACTGGTCACACGAAAAACAAAAAAAAAAGTCAGGGTAGTGGCAATTAGTTGGAGTGTCGACGTTCATTGATCCGAGACGCTGTGAGGGAGTGCACGCGACGTGGTTCCACCATCACAACACCCCACAGACAAACTCCCAGAGTTGCAATTTCTTAAAGATGTACTGTGTGGCAATAGGTGATGGTACAACATCGTAGGCTACGCAACACGAAAATGTCGCATATTTTATTAGAATCTAAAAGTTTGATTATAATAAGTGAATAATTTTGTTTCAACCGATTATACATGTTTCAGTTCAATTTGCGTATGTAATACATTCCAATTAATACTACTAGAAAACTAATTTCAAACATTGGGCAGTTGTATCCTGCTGCGCCAACCCGAACCGAGCCTCCTAATCTCCGGTCAGTTTTAAAAGGGCAATCAAAGGGTGGATTCCCCGTTGGGTTTGGGACTGTATAATCCTCTTGTGTAGAAGGGGGTGTGGAAGAGAGAATAACGAAACCGCTCGGGTCGCACCTTTAGCTCTTTATAATCCTTCTTTATCTCGTTAACTTGAGATGGGGAAACGGACACTCGACTCATTGGACGCTGTGAAATAAATTAATTAACAAAAATACCTTTGTTTCGCCGATTAGAGTCGTTTATCTAATTAAATATTGCGGTTGGCTCTACCATCTCTGCAGAGTTCCATTTTATTGGTGTAATGAAGACAAGAGGATTCCACGATTTATATACTGCATCTCTTAAATGGTGATCGGAAAATGTTCAAATAGAGATTCACGTAAGTTATATTAAAGTGAAAATGACACGTCCATTAAAATGTAAAGAAATCTAACACAAAGATCTTGTGTTATATATTAGTCACAGAGATTTAAACAGGCAAACGACATTGCTGTTGAAATTCGTTTACCAGTTCTAGGGTTTGGTGTCGCCACGTTGTCCGGCCTCCCTCTGAGCCGCGTCTCTACTCGATTTGCGCGTGCGTTCATCATTCCCACTTTTACACGTTCTTTAACCTCGACCACTTCACCTTTTACTACAATGTCACCAATTGCCCTTCGCTTTGGTCCTTCTCAGTGGCCGGCCATTGTGCGGGCGCCATTCCACCTGAGGTACAGGTGAGCAATTGACGTTTTATGGCGTCACCTCACCTACTGATAAGACTGTTTTTCTTCTTTAACAAACTACCTCGCTTAGTACGACGCTCTGCGAGCGTGACAAATGTAAGGGACCAGACGCGTCTTTAACATTCCAACACCCTATTGTTGAAAATGTACTGTTGTCTAAATAAGCGTGACAAAATGGCGACACCGAGTCTATTTCGTTGTACAGGAGTCTGTGACTGAGGCTGACCATTGGAAATTATAGGTCATTTGAAGAACCCGGTTAGTGGGGGAGAAAGGAGTGTTTAGTGGGTTGAGAAGAAACTTTCTTCAACTCCTGTCACAATCGAGCACTTAAATTGAGATGCCAAACGCTTGGGGGCCATCTGCCAATGATGAAGGACCAATCCCACTTTAAAGTCACTTAATGACCGCCTAAAACGTGTAAGCCTACACTTTTTAAGTATAAATAACTATTTTTAAAACGCATTTAGCTGGAGAAAAGAAATCTAATATGTTTTGTTTTTATTATAATAAAAAAAAGAGCGATTTAACTTTTTTCTCACTTGCTTAATTTAATTGGGATTCTTATTGTGAGGCGTTGAAATTAGATTGCACCAGGTGGACTGCGCATATTCATAGTAGAAAGAGTCATAAAAAGATATACAAGCGTGATGATCGTATAATTAGAAGATATGGGCTGGTGCAATTCACTCCAACTCTGCGCATCGTTTCAATTTGCATCCGCCATAGCGTCTCCTTTTATTGTCGCCAGTAACACGAATGTTGGAACGCCGCCTCATCTTTATCGTCCCCCGCTGTTTGCAGCTTGATGTTGCTGTATTGCTGCGCTCGTGATGATATTGGGCGCGCCGTTGCTTTCTCTCGCAATATGAGACTCGTTTCGAGACGTAGTGGGCCCAATAGACAAAAGAGCGGCAGTTATCTCGCAACTGCCACCCATTTTCGCGCGCCCAATGCTGTGATTACAATTAGCACTAATGAGCAATCCTCCGGCAGATGATGATGCGCGTCCGGAAGTTCACAGGTCGCATCCGGATGCGAATCAATTAGCATAATTTATCTATTTGTTTCTCAAATTTTTCATGACTAATTATTGGCTATTAATCAAAATTCTCGATTATGAATTGTGCGAGATATGTGGCTGTTGCAAATGGCATTATTTATAATTGCATTGGTTCAATGTGTCAATTATAGTCCACACGACTCTTCATCCGAACCAACGGAAATTATTGCGGATATTTATAGGCAACAAATACGTTTTCGATGCTGCCTTGTTTCCGTTTCTGTCCTGTATCTTCTTTGCTTGGAATGACAGTAGCAATTTGTTCAGATGGACTTAAAGTAGCAAACAATTGGCATTAAGAGCTTTTAATTCTAACTCGTCAGCGACATGTTTTCTTTGTCGCGTGATATTTTTAATTTTGGCTAAGGTTCAGTTACTTGAGTAGATTAATTAGGTCTAAATTTAATATCTGGGTTTGTTCGCGTGTCTTTTTATAAAAACAACCTTTTTGGTTGCTTGTATTGTGCTAAACAGCTCTTCCAACAGTATATAGTAAATACGAAGAATTACTTGAATTTTTTTTTTCAAAAGCGGTTTGAATTTATTTTTGTATTTATTTTTTTTTGTCAATTCATTTATTTGTAATTTCGTTTCGTGTCTTTGTGCGGTTAGCCACATTTCAACGGCGGCTTGAGCATGTTGTTATCAGCCGAGTGCAAATCAGAACGAGAGCGGACGTCTCCAGAGCTTACTCGCTCTGGCGCCAATTACAGCCGCTTTTTCCGCGTTGTTTCGGCTGGGCGAGCAGCGCGTGCGCCGATCATCGACGTGTGACGCCGGCTGCTAAGAGTGCGATATGGCCGCCAAGCGTTGTGGGCACCGAGTCAATTGATCAGGGATTTGTCCCTGGACGGCAAGCGCGAGCCCGAACAAAGTGGCGCCCTCTCGCCGCCTTAATTCATGGCCCCCTTCGGCCGCCCAATGGCTGGGCCCCATGCTGCTCACGCAATTCTTGAGCGAAAAATCACTTCTCGCTTTCCTTCTCCGCTCCCCTTCCGAGTAATGGAGCGAATTGACTGCCCATCGTCCACTATAAAAAAAATTCGAGTGTGTGAAATTGAATTTGATTTAAATTTCAAAACGTAGTAGGAAGAAAATTACAATTTAAAATTGCACTATAAACGAAAGCTTCATTCTATAATTAATTGCTTTCTATTTATACACGCTTCACTCTTTTTTTTCTTTTTTTAATTCTTACTTTTTTTCTCTCCTTCTGTGATGAAAACTATAAATTAAAAGCAGGCTCTTGTTCGATTTATCGCACGACCGATGGTCAGGCGTCTGTGTCGGCAATTACCGCTGCCTTTCATCCGTTTAATTTCCCCTTCCAGTTTCTTCGCCCTAACGGCGCCTCAAAAACCAAAAAGTCCAAAGTCTTTTTCTCAACCTCCCCACCATACCTGACGAATGGAGCGTTTGCATCGTTCAGACATGGAGTAGGGGAGCGTCTAATGGCCGCAGAGACGCGGCGTCGCTCGCTTTACTATCATCTTCCGTCCAGCTTGTCGTTAACTTTTTCCTTGGAATTGGGTTTCAAAACATATGCTCCCAGTGGGACCAAGCGGCTCGTCAACTACTGAATTGCATTTCAAAAAAAATATATTAGTCTTTTTATTTATTTAAATGTTCGCGAAAAAAATGAAATAAAAAAGCTAAAACGTTTCAAATGAATTTAGAGTTCTATTATGGGTGGTATATAATATATGTTCCTGTTTTTGGTTCGAATTTTATTTTTACTTAATTGCGCTTTTTTTTTGAGTGATGGTGAATTATGGGTAAATTGATTGCCAGCCCTTGGATTCTGAGTGCAGTGTGTAATATGCGTAGGCGCTCTCACTAGGGAAGTTGTGAAATGCAATACTCGCGTTAAGAGTGTTTACGGATCTTTGGCAGTGGAGCGCGCGACGCCTGGCGGTTGGCCATCCATCATGCTCCGCCACTCAGCTTTGGCCCCCGCGCGCGCTTGAAACGCCGCTAATTGGCTTGGCAACGTCGCAGCTGCTGAGAAAGAAATGGCAACAAATGGAGAAAATTGAGCAAATTTTTGACGATTTTGTTATGATTAATATTCCAGCCTAAAGCATTGGTGTGTTGCAGTGTAAACGTTATTAAGGGGCGGACTCCCTTCATTTGATTGAATTTTTTTCTTCCTCACTCCCACACGTGACCTCTATGGGGGATGGGTATGGGAAGGTGGGGCGCGGGACGCTGAAAAATGGCTGAGATTAGAGCTATAGAGCACTAAGCAATTGGATCCCTCATATTGTGACGCCCCGCAACGAGGGAACTCATCATTACTAAACTGGAGGGGGTCGACGGGAATTATTCGGTTGACCACAATTCGATCATCACCCCTTATATAAGACCGTGGGATTTCAGGAGACGTACGATCACAAAGCTTGTAAATAAATATTACACGACTACAACAAAGTCCAAAGGGTTTATAATTTAATGCCAATTTATTTATTGCCCTTGGTAATAGAATTTGGTCAAATTAATTTTGTTTTGCGGCAAAGCTGTTTACAAGGAGGTGTTTTGCTTTTTCTACATGCTTCTAAAGTGACTGAGCTCGAGTTCCCTGGGTAACAAACTCCTTTAAGCCACCCCATAATTTTAGCAGTGCACGTGACCGACTCGTCTTGTTGACCGAGGCTCGAGTTCCGGACTGCGTCTTTGTTTCCGGTGTATGTGGGTGTGGCATCAAGCCGTTGTTATTGAAATCAATTTGTTAGGTGTGTGGGGTAGGCGGCTTTCCGGATTTGATGCTGATTAACGTCTGCGCCCCCTCTCGGCTCCTGATTGGCTTTTTATTGATAGGCTTACGGCTGCGTCAACGTTTGCAGGAGCTCGGTGAAGGCTAGAATGTACATTAGGGATTTCCCGGTCAGTTTGCGAAAATGAAAAGCCACGTAGTAGTAACAGTAAATGGAAAAATTCTCAACGGTATTTTGTAAAACGCAATGGTATAAAAGCCAAAGTGAAAAGGATGCATATGAAAATTATGGGGTCGTATGTTGGCGTCAAAATTAAGGGGATGGATATGGTGTTAGTGGGAGGGAAGTAAATGGAGGAAGCCGTAAATCAGCGTCCAATCAGTCGGCTTCTCTCTGTGGGGGGATGTTGTGAACGGACTTAATTTGGAGGTACCCAGCAGTGAAAAGTAGGCTTCTTTTTTTTTTCTAGGTTCAACGAAATTCCAATGTATTTCTTTTTTTTATTTGAGAGTAATGTAGTTTTCATTCAGATTAAGAATTTAAAAGTTTTTGAAATGACTATACTAGCGAATGAGAGTTATTATAACTATAATGAGAAAAATTTAAATTTGAATTTGACTGAAAAGTCTTATCAGTGAAGAGTGAAAATGGCTTGCATCAGTGAATTTTCTCTGTCATTTTATAATGAGATTGTAAGTGGCGCCCTCTTTAGCGATAAGAACTCGCCAAGAACTAATTTTCGGTCGAGTGTTAATTGACGTTCAAATTCGTTCTCGAATCGTACACACGACGCGTTTCGTCCATTCTTTCAATCGTTGCCATACCCCCTTCCTGCGTTCGAAGCCGATCGTCATAAAAGGAGTTATTTCTCTTTAATTTCCCGTCGGGAGCTGCAGGTTCGCTACTTCCCCACTCTGTCACGTGACGACCAGCTGTAAAATAATGTTATTAGCTTTTTATCGGGAGGCTATTAGCCCTGCGGGACATAGTATTCGGTTGCCAAGCCCTTTGGTTTGCTGTCCAGAAGATGCCCAGTTATCAGGACACGTCAGTGAGAGGCGGGAATCGGTCGAGATTTGCTCGCAGCTCAGTAGATCCATAACCACTCGTTATAAAAACATTGAACTTAGTACTTAAATTTAAAAATTAATACAGTAGTTAAACATACAACGCTGTAAATATGTTTTAAAACATTGTTGTTTTTTTAATATCTAACTGGACAAAGACAAAATGAGAGAAAGAAGAAACAAATAGAGCGGTTTGTTGTAATGGTGGTTTGGGTATGGTGAGGGGAGGTGTTGGCAGGCCCTCGTGCACAAGAGGCGGTTGAGCTGGTGACAAGCGAAATTGATTCACATTTCAAAATAAAAAGGCAATCAGGCCTGCCAGTGCTTGGTCGTCAAGGAAATGACAACGCCATACAAGGCGAACGCGAACGGAGCCTGATACATTGGTGCTTCCAATCACATGCAATCCCTCTCTACAACGAAATGTCTCATCCGTAAAAGAAAGATGTAGCATCCGGTTTCGAATTTACTTATAAAAATAAAAAGAAGGGATATGATAAATTTGGATATATCAAGTTGAATTTAATTTTCTTGATATATTGTCCACTTCAGGATTTTTTTTTTCAGAAGGTTAATATGCATGTTACATTATCTTTTTACTTCTCTTTTTGTGGTAATTACTTGTAATAACTTAGTCAATTTATTCAGTCCTTGGGCTTTTTGGCTTGTTCACCTGTCTTTGGTCTGATGGCCCCACCGCCCACGTGGTTCCTGGACTACGATGGAACGCAACAGGGGGTAGGCGACCTCCCCCGCCGACTTGTCGTCAGGTTAGCACTGCAAATTCCTATTGCTAGGTACAGTTAATTTTTACCACGTCATTATTCCCTTCAGGTGGAGTTGTTACAGCGCCCACGCGTTGGAATATGATTTTAATGACTCGTATTGAATAGATGGTGTTAGTTTGAGCAACAGAAAGAAGATTTTCAAAAGGCAGCGTAGAAGTAAATTCACTTGTTATTCTGTGTCATCCATTAGGGAGGATATCCACCTGTCGGGGTACTTGTATCGGGCTAATTTATTTGGTCTTAGCAATATAAATATTAGGGGCAAAGTGTCATTAGTCATTCGAGAAGTGCGATGTAATTGAATTTTTTTTTTAATTTTAATTTTTTATTTTCTAATGAAAAAGATAGGTAATTAAAGTTATAAATAAGCATATATAGGGTCGTTGCAAGGGCGCCCTAATTATATTTCAATGTTGTCGACGATGAGTTGCTCAGTGTAGCGTAAAGATATGAAACTTGGAAAAATTAAATAGTAGCAGATTGATGTTAAAGATATGTTTTTTCCCCTTTACTTCTTTTTTCATTTACGAAAAATTTTAATTCAATTAGGAAAGAGGGCTAAATTGGAAAAATTAATTGTCTCTTATCACAAAAGAAAGAATTTAAAGGGGAATGCCGCATGGGATCAAGAGACGATTAATTAAATTTGACAAAAAAAATACATTTTTTTCATTCTGTTTTTAAAGAAAACAGCAAAAATCGAAGTTATCGCACATGTGCAGAAACTTTTTTTTTTATAAAAACAAATGTAAATATAAAATGTGAAAATATCAAATAGCTTTATAAAAATAGTTTGTAAACATTAAAAATTTTGCATATAGTATTTATTTGATACCATTCATTTATGCAATTACGTAAAAAAATTTAATTTAAAAAAGCGTTAATAAGGAAAACATGTAATAAGCAAACTATTTCAAACCGGAAGGTAGACGATACACCACAAAATTGCTTTCTTTACGTAATGATGCTAATAGCATCAAATTTGCCATTAAAAGTCTCTAAAGTTGTTGTAAGTAATTAAATTCATGAGCATTTTCTTAATTAAACGAATCGAATAAAAAAATATTAGAGTTGAGAATTTCTTTGCTTATTAATTGCATCGTTGTGGGGGGTTAAGATGAGACTTTTGGCGCGCGCCCCAGGCTAATGACGGGACTCATCACGGAAGGTCTGAAATCAATTTCCGATGGCGATGTAATTAACACGCGACATCTCGAGCGTCTCTGCGAGAAACGCGGTGCCCGGCATTAAGTGGCGAGCGTTTTTAATTGGCCAATAAGATTTCATTCTTATCGAAGCTCCTTTTACGACGCCATTCGTGCAAGAACAATGGTGCGCGCCGCCGCCAGATTAGCCCAATTAAGGCGGACAAACGCATTTTAATTAAGCAACGCCCGTCGCCTCGAGGCAAACGTCAGCGAGGGTGGGCGAATTCGTTTCTACTTTTTGATCAGCAGATAATAAACCTCTTTGTGTTGCTGAGCGATAATTGTGAATAATTAATTCCCGATGAATCTCATACAACAATTGTCTCAATCAAGGACCAGACGAACAGTGACAATAATTTGTTCTCTAATTACGAGAAATTAGGTCGAAATTCCGTCTTCTCTCTTTCTAATCCTTGAATCTTTATTTTAGGTAAAGAAAATAAAAATATACTCAAAAAGCGCCATCATGTTTCAGCAACGAAATTTTATACAACTAAGAATCAGTTAATAATTATATTTATTTTTTTTTTTTTAATTATTTAAAATTTTCTTTTTATAAAAAGAAAAAACAATTAAAAAAATATCAAATTTACACTTGAAGTGTTGATTTCTTTTGGTTTAGCCAATTAAATTTTTCTCGGTTGAACATTACAGGGTAATTAATCAATTTAATTGGCACCGATAATAAACGATGGAAGGAGTCGGTTTTAAGCTTTTTTTATGTTATGTTCCGAAACAATTTTTTTTTTTTCCGGTTAGTAATTAGAAGAGACGTGGTCAGAGACGCATGGATTGGCGACTGGTCTTTGCCGTGCCGGGCATTTTGACAAAGCACTTGTTAAAAGGGCCATTCATCATTTGATGAGGTATAAGATATAATTAAAAACAAAAGTATTATTAATTTTTTCTTAAAATAAAAGGTTTAAAATTATAATATAACAAGTTTTTAAATCATTGGTTTAAAACTGCTCGAATATTATTTTTGATTTAAATATTAAATTTAACTTATTTTTAAAAAATATTTTATTATTGTTTAAGACCACCCACGCACGATTTTAGAAATTACAATTATGAGATTTAACAGTGCATTAGTAAGTCAAACACCTTAATTGACAATCTGTTAGTGTCTAATTAATTAGGATTATTGATCAGTTAATCCTTCTTGAGTCTCGAAGCAGAGCGTCTTTACTCAGATCGTGACTTGCAACTCCAAATAAAATCACCAGGGAGCCGCAAGACACCTGTGAAGCAACACCTCAGGTAGGCTTTCGAATAATTTTTTTTCTTGAATTATTATTCCATACATTCAGCTCAGTATGACTATGATAACAAAATTAATATCAACCGTTAATACGCGGCCTTTAGCACACACACATATTATTAACACAGCATTAACTTGTGACATTAATTTAATTCTTGACATATAATTCATAAGCAATTCGTGCATTGTCCTGTACGTTTGAGGGAAATAAAAATTGTTAAGTTACATCATTTCCTTTTGAACGTCCACTTGTCGGCATCTGTATTAATCCGCATCTTGCTAATCCTAGTTACTTTATGCGCATTTAATCCGCGCAAATCGTTGGGTCGCGAACTATGGTAAGGCGTCGCGTGAGTGGGCGTATTGCCCGCGTCGGTTATTATGAAACGCATGCACTGCGGGAGTTCGCAGTGCAAACTCACACATCGCTCCCTCCCTCTGCAATTCCGGAGACCGCCTCCTACCGAAATGTCGCAATTCGGAGCCCGCACCAAAAGCATAATTGGACGCTTCATGCGATTAATGGCTGCCGTCTGAAGCAGCATTAGCCCTAGGGAAGGGAGTAACCCGCTTCTCCCCCGCAGATTGTGCATAATTAACTTATGCAGCAGGCAAAGGGGACGTGGAATTGACCCAACCATTGAGAACTAAGTATTAAGGTCAGACGTGTCTTTAAATTTGAATTAATTTTTCATAACAACCGTTTTGGGTATAATTAGCTAGACTAGTAAAATTTATTATTCAAAAGTGATAGATGTTTTGAGTCTATTTCATTTTTAAAGCATGCTTTTTGTTCATCTTCTCGTGTTTTCTTCTAAAATAAATGTCATCACCTGATAGCACATGCGTGCTATTCTAAAAAAAATAACTCAACCAAATGTCATCCATATCAAGAGCGTTTATCATCGGAGGCCCTTCATTCTGGCTTCCTCCTGCCAACACTAACAGTTGCACCAGTTGTAGGCGTCTTTCTCTATTCTCTTGTCCAGCGAGATTAAGGTTCAGTGAAATGCCTTTCTACAATGTCGCAAATAAATTTTTTATTGATTTTATTCAGCGAGGAAATTTGTTTGCAATCAAAAAAAAACTCCTAACAGTGATTGATATGTTTTCGACAAAAAGTGAGGAAATTGTATTTCACATGTTCCATTCAACTACATCGCTCGTTACGTCATTTCCGTTCACGTGGCCGACGGGTACTGATATGAGGAATTGGAAGCCTTGTTAATAAACGAAGAGATAAGCACCCTCTTTATCGCTTGTGCTCATTGATTTATTTTCATTAAGCTATTGGCCTCTGGTGTCAAGCGCAGAAATCACTTAGTTACGTCACTGTTTGGTTGTTGCTGTGTGTGTGTGTGCGATCCTTTCTCTGTCCTTTCCTTCCCTCCCTCACCCTTTCCTCCTATCCATCGTCCCTTGTTAGCGTATTTGGTGATTGGACGGTGCGGTGAATGGGGTCTAATCAAATTTCACCACCATTAGTCTGTCATAATTGGGTTAGTATAGTGAGTGCCGATCCTTTGTGTGGGCGTTCGGAGTGTTCAGCGAGGCGCGTTCTCTGACCAGCAGTGTGGAAGTCATATTGCGAGGGTGTACGCTGTCAGTAGGATGTGTAGGAGGGAAGCGCCAGCTAGTGGAGGTTTATCTGCCTCTCGCGCATTGTGAGTCATTTCGCCAGTAGCATCCACGGGAAAATTGCAATAAGAAATTCGGCGTGAATCAGAGATAGGGGACGCAGCGAAGAGGTAGAGGGGGAAGTCGGCCGTGTGGAAGTGCGAATTCACTGGATGCCCGTCGATATTGGACCGTCCACCATCTGCAGGGAACATCCGCTCTCCTTATTACGAAATGCACATCATGAAAGCGAATAAATCGGCCTCGTTCGGATAGATTTACTTGGCAACAATTCACTTGTACTATCAAAAAATGATTTAGAAATGGTTAAATGGGGCTGGTGAGCGCACCGCCATTTCTTTTTTCTTTTTCTTTTGGCGTCACCCGTATTTCTCAGTTGTTACAGAGAGGGCAGCCTTCGTCAGACTTCTCGTGAAGGTAGCGTTACTGGCTTCCTGTGCCCGTCGTAGCATTGCATTGTGTGCGCGAGCAACGAGTGAACAGAGCACGAGGCCTTTTGCCGATAACAAAACGACTTCCATAACTACCGTGCGTGCACCCGAGTCGGTGATGCTTCTCCTCCCCGGATCAAATATACCGCAAAAGTCCAACACATATATCTTAGAACGCTGAAAAATGCGTGGTCGGGCGAATGCTGAATAATAGTTCAGTAAGCGAGAGAAAACAAATTTATTTATCACCGCAAAAATAAAATGTAAAAATATAAAAATAGAATTAAAAAATTGTCTCTACATATCCTCTTTAAAGTAACAACTTAGACATTAAATATTAACAATTTCATCACTAGAAATTTTATTATTATATTTGAAAATAGATTTTTTTTAAAAAAGATACCAAATTGCGCACTTTTTTATTTTATCGACATGTTGCCTTGCATGTCAGACGAATAGCTTCCAGAGGAAAATTATAAAAGAAACACCAAGACAGATAGATATGGCCATGAAGCTAACGCATTAAGGTCCATCACCCCATCATGATTCTTCCGTTTTGGCCGTAATGCAGCTTCAGTCATGTGACAGTTTCTGCCCACGTAGTAAATAACCCCGTCACTTGCCAATGGACATGGCGCTAAACGAGATCACTTTTCACATGAGGACTATATGACGAGTAGCAAAGCGCGCGTTTATCAGTTGAATGTTCTCGTGTTGTAAGGCTGAATTTTTTTTTATTTTTTATTTTTTTTATTGTACATGGCTGGAGGTTGGTCAAGTCCGATAGTGATGTTAATACAATAACGTCATACAAATAAAAAAGAAATTGAATGTTCGCTATACACAAAGTTTTTCAATAGGCACGACATATCAAGAAGACTTTTCACTCACCATTTTCATATATTTTACTCACTTTACAACATCATCAGAAAACACATTTAAGCAAGGGATTTTGAGATTAGTTTATTGACTAGTCACGTGAAACCCGAAGTCCAATGATTTTTTTCTTTTCCTATTGTGTTGTTGTGGCTCAGGATTTGTTATCAAATAGTGGTCGTAGGCCCCACTGACCACTTGGACTGATCGCTCCAGAGTGACCTATTGTTGCGGCAAGGAAAGAGCGGCCATTGAACGATTTTATCGATGGCGTCCACTGCTAAAAACGCCATGCCAATATGGCTGACGGCTTCTATCAGTTGAAGCTAAAAGGGAAGTAACAGTTCTATATTGGCTTTTTTGTTACAAAATAAAAGTTCTGTACACAATAATAAACGTTAGAATTGATTTGGAAATTGATTTCAAGCTTATATTATTAATTTATTAATAATTTATTAATAATAATATTTAATTATTAAAATAGTGCGTATTTAATTAGTGGCTTTTATTGATCATTCTTAGAATGCCATACGTCAATTTTTTGACCTATTCGCCACTTCCTCAGGTGATAGGTCTTGTACAAAGGTCAACACATCAAGCATGATAACAAATACCTAACGGAAGGTGCAAGTGACCTTTTCGGGTCGGTGTGATAGCGCCACCCGGAGGCGGTACCTGCAATCAGTTGTCCTTTGGGACTTGCCTTTTGTTTATGGGCTATCGGGGAAATTACCTGCAGCTCACAGCTCCCTTTGGCGCTGGAATAGCTCGCGCTGTTATCACCTGATGATGGCCAGCAGTTGGGTCAAGAGGGGTTTGTAATATCGAAGAGTGTGCACTGTTGAAGTGGGTTTGCTTTGGCCAACTTTGAAATGGGCTGTAAACTGGTCAGCGTCGAACAACAAATGAAAATTCTGAGTAATCCTGCATGGATTTACTCAGTCTCTGAGCTTATGAGATTTATACTTGTGTAAAACAGTCAACTATTTGCTCTGCCAAGTAGTCAACGAGCTTGTATTAGGATACTTGTTTAATACTAGAAGGGGGTTTTAAAATTGCCTGTTATATGTTGTGTAAGGATACAATTGGAGTCTACATAGAGCACATGGGCCGTACCTTAAATTGCAAAAAAGATCACAAACTTGCTGTAAGAATAATAAAATTTAGAAAAAAGAAATGTTATTTGTAATATTTTTTTTACAAAAATTATTATATTATAGTAAATAAGACAAAATTTATGATAACAAACTAATTATTAATGATTTCATTTCATTTTACGTAGCGCAAATGTCACTATTTGCTCCAGAATTGATTTTAAATTTGAAAAATGAGATTATTACAAGTTACTAACAAGAGTAGTCCTTAAGGTATTAGTGGTATCATCATAATTACAGTACGATATTGATATTATATTGATATCATTATATCTTAAATGGAGTTCTCTTCTTTAATGATTTCTGTGAAACATTTACACGGATTGAATGACTCATTATCTTGTTTAATTAATTTTATTTTAATGGCTTTATTTCAATAGAATACGCACTGGAAGGGAATATTGAGTATTTACTACTACTTTTAATTAGTATTATGATTCATATTAATGCAGATTTTAAATCAAATTTATACTAGCAGTAATAAATTGTTAAATGAGATTCAATATATGAATTTTCCTCAACAATAAATAATTTTTTAAAAAGAGCCTATCTTCATTTGTTACAAATTTCTCTTCTGACATAAAAGGAAATCACTTTGAATATGCATATATTAATAATGATGAGCTTATTTGTACACGGCAACCATCTGTAAATAGAGTCATCAATCACCATCATCACTTGAAGCAATGCAGCGAAGCTTTAACAACTTTAAGATAAACATTAAATTTTAACATTTTCATTATTAAAATGCACAAAATAGAGCAATTTTTTTATTTTCTTTTTAAAAAAAGAAATTTTATAATACGTATTGAAAAGTTTAGTCAATACAGAAGTAGTGCGATAAAGAATTCGGAATCCTTGTTGTGATTGGTGTTTTAGAAAGCGTTGAGATTTATGGGTATTGCATTTATAAACAAGATGTGATTGTGATGCGATCACGTGCACCGGGTAATGGCTTGGAAAAGGTGACCTTCTTGAGAAGGATTTAATTCGCGAATGCGTAGGTTAGCGTTTGTTGTATCGAGGTGTGAAGGGGAGGCAACGTGTAATGAAGAGGAACGCTTTCGTGGCTCTTATCAGCACGTGTCACGAGCGAAATGGTGCCTCGTTTTGCATACAACGAATGGAAATCGATCTGATTTGGACGTAACAGAGAGCGTGTATGCAAATCAAGAAGGAAAAGTTACCGATGGGTCGATATCGAATCAGGAAAAGAAGTTCGTTTCCCGTTCACAATGGCGCACCGAATAACCACGCTCAACCCTCGTTTGAACGATCGTTCGAGTCATCAAATATAATCCCAACCGGGAAATTGCGGTCAATCTTGCGCCCATCCGTCCACACAGCTCTAGTCCAAGTTGTTGATGGAACCAAGTTGCAAAGTGCATGCGTGATGGGTTTGCCAGATGATTGCTGACATTGTTTTATCAGGAAGTCAAACTGGCAATGGCCATTAACAACGACTATAGAGTTTGCTTCGATAGTCCCCAGGTAGCAGTTGAGTCTCGTTGGACCCCTTTCAACCTTAGTTTAAAGATTGCAGATTGAAAAGATTGGCAAGCAAACACCGGCGCTTGATTCGCCTTTGCCTCGCTCCGAAATGCAATCAAGCTCAAGTGAGAAGTGAAACCGTTTTTCACAATTCCCCATTTCGAATTCTCCATATCCCCAGACATTTTCTTTTAAAAACGAGAATTTCCCTATACACGTCATTACGAATATATCATCAAACAAAGGCGCTACGACACGGGATCTGAATACAATTTCCCTCGATTATTACAACTGCACCGAGTCATCTGATACTTTATTATTACCTACATTAAACGACATAATAGAAAATGCTTTATCATAATTGTTTGCTAGAATAAACCTGTATTGTCAAATACTTGTATGCTAACAGATTTGCATAACCAGATAACCCAAACAAACAGCATACTCATAATATATTACATACATGGATTCATGTTCTGCAACAAAAAAAAGTGTGATTTCTTCTCATACCAACGAAAGATGAGAAGCGATGCCCATTCACCTGTGCGTCCCGCTGATAAATCTGTCTGCTGATGACACCCTTCCTCTTCAGTATTCCCCCCGAGAGAGCTATCAATCAGATGGCGCACAAGTACAAGCACTTTTTCGTGAGGCGCAATATTCATGATTCCTTTCAAAGATATTACCTTCCATATCACTTGACCTTATACTACATCCTGTGTTGCTAAGCAACCAAACGGAATTTTAAATAAAATATGTAATTCCCTCCTCTTTTTATTTGAAAAAAGTAATTGTTTTTGGAATCTTTTCCTTTTAAGTTTAAAAAACAATATGCATTATGTGAAAAGGAAGAAAGAGTTTGAGCAGCATTTTTATAAAAACGGATAAGGAAATTTTATTTTGAGGTGTTTCAAATGTGAGTGGAAGTGATGATTGCGATGTCTTTATTTGCCAACTAATTCTTCCGGCGCAGGAGCCAAAAGGAAATCGTCCCAATCTGGACACGTCTTCTTTCATCGCATGACGTCAGTTAGAGCAATCATACACCATGCCTCACTTTCTGTGCCGTTTGTCAAACGCAGCAGATTTCTTTTTCGCTAGATATGTCTTTGTGTCATTGCGTCTGGTTACAGTTTCTATTCCTTTTTTACTTGTTTGGCACATGTTGAATCGTTTCTCGAATTTTTTTCCTCCCCTCAACACCCAACTCTTCTCACTCTCTGTTGTTGGATCTTCTTACAGAGTGAGCAGTCGGAAATTCAATCCTGAGGTCCCCGTAGAAGATAAGGTAGTTGGGGAGAAGGGAAGTGAGTCTCAGTCGGGGGTAGATGGGCGACGCCTAGCGATTATGGTGTTATTGCATCACCGAATTCGGACAATTTCATTTGCATACTAGCGATGCTTAGCGAGTCATTTTAGCCAACGATAGGCTTCTCCCTCTTCCCCTCAGTGCGTTTCTTCTCGCGAGGATAAAGCTGCGAATAATTCAGTCGACGTCACCAACACCCCTCGCTCCTCATACGCCTTTGTGGCGCGCGAGTAGAAACGAGGCAACGATTCAAATTTCGCGTGCAGGCACTTCCTGAATGGTTACCATGGAGATGACTTTCCCGGCCATTTCCGGTATAATGGAGTCTGATTTTGAACGCTCGTACGGGGGCGGTAGTGCAGGGGCCATAATTCTGATATTTTCCCCTCCTTGCCTCTCGTTCGTAGATTTTCTTTACAATTGCGACACCTTTAGCATCGCCTATGGCATTGATGTTTTATTGCTGTAATATCTAGCAATAGATGGCGAGCGAGTAGCGAAAGAAAAAGTGATTTCTTTCAAAATATGTTTATGCTGATGGATTCTGAGGAGATGGAAATTGTGCGCTTCTGCAGTGTAAACAAGTCAAACTCGTTACGGTTGCTAAGCAACGGGAACATGGCATAATCTTGTTGGAGCATAGCATCTTGCCATTGTTAGACGGAGGTATTTTGTCGACGGCGGTGCTCTTTGTTCTCGGATAACTCGAGGCCATTGCCTACTAGCAGAGTGAAGTCGTTGAGATGAAGTTATGGCTAACTAGATTGTAAAGCTGAAACGAGAGCTAGTTGTTATCTTTGAGTTTGAGCTCAATCTGAGAGAGATGAGCTCAATGGCGAGTCGTTATCGCGCCGTGCATCTGCAGATGAATAGATGCTTCCAATAGTACTATTGGGTGCCCGTGACAAGCCACACGCTAGGAGGGACTTTATCTGTTAGCCATGTACCAGGCCCAAAGAGAAACGAGCTGTCCTTCAAGAATGCATGGCTACGTCCAACTTGGCCTCTTTCGTCATTGCCTATCGTTATGCTCCTGTCAAGTTGACCCGCAGTCTCATTTTAGCAATGAACAAAGTGGTGTCTTTCAAAATAGATGACGAGCCAAATATAATGACGGCGGAAGAGGTTACGAATATGAGACGAGTGCGTAAAAATGATAGTGCGCTAGCTAATTCGATTATAATCAATTTCACTCCCTTTATATTCAAGCTAACAAGTAAGTTGAAAATGAAAAAAAATACGAATAAAATACAGGGGTGAGAGTTTGAAAGGAGTAAATGAAGCTATTACGAGAGTGGTTATTCAAAATGTCCAAATCCAAACTTCAATTAAGGAAAGGAAATGATTGTAAGCCAGACCTGTCTCTCAGAACTGAAATTGGATTACCCAAACCGAGCGTCCCTGAGACAATGCTCATAGGTCCGTATCATGGACGGGAGTTGGAAAAAAAAGGAGGAAACTCGATGGGGAGAGGCGGAACTGAATCGACTCCCCACGACGCGCGTTCACACGTAAAGATAAACGCCGAGGCAGTATCGCGTATAAATCATGGCCATTTAATTTTTCAAGCGTTCTTTCTTGCGTCAAAACAATTATGAACGCACAGTTATAGCGACCGAGTTTGTCTGAAGCAAGGAAAATTTAAAAGATTATCATAACACCGCAAGATGTTTACATTTGGAATTGAAAGAACATTAAGCACTCGGCAGATGCAGGCAAATGTTTCTACTTCTATGGCTTCACCTCCAGTCAACAAGAGCAGATTCTGATGTAGTTGCCTAGCAACAGCCGGCATCTGAAATTGGAAAGCAATTCGCTGTTATAGTGCCTGTTATTAATGACACGATGCGCAAATCGCAATCACATGAGATTGTTTCTATAAAGATAGGCATTGATGCCAACAGACGGCGCCATCCATCATGCCTCATTTACTCGTACATCAATGTTTTCTGTCAATTTTATTTTTATTTCATCAGGGTATTTCTTGATGTATGTATTTTTTTGTTTAAAGTCCCTCGCTGTTTTTTTTCTGGGTAAAAAATTGAGTGAAATTTTTATATTTATTTTTTGATGCCGTTTTATTTTATTTTTTTTCGTTCTCCAAATCCTCTTTGCCATTATTTAGCATTTTCACTTTTGCACCGTCAGCAAAGGATTACGGGATGGAAACAGCCAGATTTATTGGTTGTGATTATACAAAGAAAAAAATGAATTTAAATTATTATCCTTTAAAAAATTGGGTGAGGGAAATAAGGAGATTTTTTTGAGGCAATGGAAAGGGGGTTCTCTCACTCTCTCTCTCTTTCTGTTCTCCCTCTATTTTAGAAACTATAAAAATGAGAGAGATTTGAATCAAGGTTTCATATTGCTTAACAGTAAACTCTCGCTGCGCACCTTGGGGGTGCTTGTATAAAACGACGAACCCGCAAAACGACTTAGCTAATCAGATTCACCTCTGTACAGTAACATTTATCAAAAATAATTGTTCCAGTTTGTCAATTGCAATGAAAATTTCACATTTCGTTTTCTCTAATTTTTAATATTCAGATATCGTTGTGCAAATGTTATGATTTCCAAGCAGATTTTACGTTTCATTTAAAAAGTCGGTTTGCAGTAACGAGAAAAGGCGGCTCGCTTAAAAAGCTCTTATACCTGTGGTTTTGCTTCATTACCAAGCAGGACAGTATTTCGAAGCCCACCCACAGTTTCGCGTTTACCTCTCGGCTAATAATCCCCGAATTCAAATATTCACTTGCAGTTTTTAAATGCAATATGAAGTTAATTGAGGTTACATAATTAATGTGATCAAACTATAAGAATATTTTTCAATGCTGTTTGTGTAATAAATAAATGGCTCATAAATTTAAATTGCATTCTTTATATTGTAATTTATTTTAATTTTTTTGTTTATTTGAGTATGAGAAAAGCCTTTAAAATCGAATTTTTTAAATATGAATTTTTTAAATCCACGAGCAAATGGATTTCTTATAAAATTAAACAATTTTAGTTTTTATTAAATTTATATTAATGTTGGAATAAAATGTTTCTCGGCAGTAATCTGTAAGACAGTCTTACATTATTCTTTTCCTACAAACCAATGCAATGCGTTTCTATTATGTAGTTCATTGTGTTATGGTCGCGAAAGCTCAAGTTTATCTTGTCTCACGTTTATTTTACTATTTTGTCATTAAACAAAGGAAAATAGATTTTGTACTTTTCTTACAAAACTATTTCAGTAAAATTTACTGACTTTGGATTCTGACTATGTTTTATGTCAATTTCTGCGTTTTTATTTAATTTCAGATAAAATTTCATTTACATTTTATAGTAAGAATTTTGAACGAAGTTTGTTTAACAAAACACGTATAAAAATAATACGGCTTGTTTTAATTTTTAAAATTAACCATGATTTCAATAAATTTATGAAAAGAAACAGGCTAGGCTAAAATGTAATTGTGCATTTGATATGACAATTTATTCGTTTTTATTAAATGTTTTGAATAAACAATTTTAAATCCATTTAAGCTGAAGGGTATACAACTTTTGATTTGTGGTCGAGCTTACATCGTAAAAAATTAAAAAACTAACATGTTTTACTAATAAAATTCAGACTTAAATTCTTTTTCTCTTTTAAGTACAGTACTAGAATAGAATTAAAGAATTAAAGTATGATTACTTTGAACCTTGTTTTTTATGTATACGCTTATGGTTTATACTGCTAAATGGTAGTTTGTAACAAATTTTTGCATAACTTCAGTGATGTCATGACCGAAATATTTATCTGCTTTCTTTTTTGTCTGCGCTCCCTTCCATACATCTAAGTATGGAATGTTGGGGGATGCTATTTCATCATTTACTGCAAAATCCTAGAATGGAACTGCTGCATTCGTTTAAGATTTGATAATAGTTAACAGCAATTGGTGAATTCTAACAACGTTGTAGAACTATAATAATAAGATCAAGTAATAAGAATGCATGTTTTTACTCGATAATTTTGACCAAGTTGGGAATCAAATTAAAAGATAGTAATTTAGTTTTGTTTTAACAAACTCGTTACTATCTAACTACTAATTTGCTCTTATTATTTAGTTTTCATTAAAGACAAATAATAAATAAAATTTTCTACTGAATGCCCTCTAATGGGAGTTTCTAAAAATGAATTTTATACAATAATCTGCTTTTAAATTATGTATTCATTATACATGTATATTGTTAAATTTTTTGTACAGTCTTCATAATGCTTTTATAATGTGCAAGAAAATAAAAATGAGTCAATTGTTTACATCAATAAAAAATTTTTAGCATTTGATTTTACTAAGCTCACGTGCATTTTTACGTAGACTATTATTTATTCTGTATTTGAAATAATGGTTTTACAGTTTTTTCTAAATTGAGCATTGCATTGCTAATATTAACAGCTACAAAAAATACAATTAAACAATGATTAATTGCAAAGATTCAAAAGATGGCACCAATGAACTACATATAATTGATATTGCAGAATTTGATCATGGCCTTTCATGCTGGGAGCGAGATTACTAGCAGAGAAGACGCGGGAAAGATGCTCGCGCACGCGCAGCGTGATAATTCAGCCAATAAGATAATGCAGTCTGAATTGATATGATAAATTCCTGAGACGAGCGAGGCCTCAAATCCCTCTCGCGTCGACAAATATTGTATTTAGGTTGCACATAATAAGCTCCGATAAGCGCCACATTATCCCTGGTGGGGCGCGCGCGAATCATTAGCGACAAATTATGCATTCTGCACTTGACAATGCAGTAATAATGGGACTGTCGACCGTACACTAATAAAAGTTGCTATTAAAACGATGATACACTTTTGATACACCGTATTGAGTGGGAGGTGGCTTGATGGTGTTACAATTTTCCATGGTAAGTTCACATACATAAATTTCAATTAGGCTTAGGTTTATTGGGTGGGGATTGAATCTGCTGCTTGATATGTACATAGTCAGATGCCAAAACAGTTTCAAAGTAAAAATAAAATGACAAAAACAAAACCTAAAAAAAAAAAACGAAATGTGTCCAAACCTCGTTTTAAAATAAGGCTTGAAATAAAATGCCAATGCAATTTTATTTTAGCGGGGTGCAAGTACATTTGCAATATTAAATTCGCACCCTCTTTGTCATTGGTTACGAAGGAAGTCTGTCAAAAATGACATGTAAGATATATTGGTTTCATTTTTTTCAAACAGAAGCGTGAGAAACATTTGTATTCACCTGAGCCCAATCCTTTAACATCAGCGATGAAATGAGAGAAAATATATCATCGCAAAAACTAAATTGTATCATCACTTTCAACTTGCAATAGACCTAATTTACCTTTTATTATTTCTTATCTATCAAATGTCACTGACTTTTTAAAGCTGATTTTAAAAAAGGAAAAAATGCATTAACACTGCACAATGAAATTCAAATAAAATGTCATCAAAACAAAATGTGCAAGAAATAAAATAACTGAATTTTTATCCACGAAAAAGCGGTTGCATCTCGTATTATACAATATCATAACATTCATGAATCTAGGTAGTTGTGACAATTTGCATAGAAATGGACGCCACCTTAGCATTTCACATAATAAATAGGATTTAAATTTCAGTCTTTTACCCGTTTTATTTTTTTTTCACTTAATATATTTTTTTTTCTAGGGGATGGTTGTCCCTTTTTCTAATTCCGATTCGGCCTCCCACTAACACGAAATCGTCCATTTTATTTGGCGTACTGAAAGGAAGAGGGGTAAAAAGTATGGCTTGCTATGAAATAGAAGCTGTTTTATAGAAAAGGGGTGAACAAATGGTGGACGCATGCAGTGCATAATTCGCTAATAAATTAAATGGCAAAGAGAGCAATCAAATGTGAATTTTCACTGCATTTTGGGCTAGGACGGCAGGGGTTCCCGCAACTCTTTCTATACTTCATTGATGGTTGGAAATATTGGGTTGAGGTTTTTCTTCTTTCAGGGAGGGGGTTTTATGTTTGCATAGAGAACATATACTGTAGACACTCAAAGTGGTGAATGAGATCATTGGTGAGATATGTCGGCCATGTTGAAAATAGGGCTTGATGCACGTGTATTATATTGGCTCGTATATGAGTTAGCAGGGGGTAAAAGACGTCTATTGTATAAAGATGGAAGGAGGGTGGACAGTGGTCGTACGCCCCGTGTTGCTTCTTTTGTCTCGGTCTCCGCTAATCTCACGTTATTTTCCCCGCACATCTCAGTTGGAGACTCAATTCATCACGTGGACATGCCACGTCATGAGGGTCTATTAAGAATTGGCCAAAGAACATAAATTATCATCCGACTAATTTGGGAGAACAAAAAAAAAAAAAGAAATAACAATTTTATTTCTGTAAATCTATTTTAAACAAAAGAAAAATTTGATTCTGTTTGTAATTTTTTTTTTATTTGATGAGTTTGAGAGGGAGACTTGGTAATGGTGTTAGTTGAAACAGTTGATGTGTTTGAATGGATACGAGTGTTCCCGGACAGTTTGCGATCGACTTTGCCGATAAAGTCCACTTCTCTTTTAGACTTTCGCGTGTCGGTAGATCGTAAATCCCATTGGAAATTGGGCCAGTGACCACGCTAGCCCCTAAGGAATGGTGAGGGGCCTCGTCCGCGAATTACTTTCTCCATTTCCGTTGTCGCTTTTTCTTCTCGTTTTATCAGCAGGGAATTGAAAATTGGATCAAAATTGGAATTCCATCAATTGAAGGAGCGATTGGCGAAACAAAGCTGACGGGACTCTTGTTAAAGCGACTTTTTATCCACCTTCCAAGTAAGTCCACGGGACTCAGTTCGAGGACTGTGTGGGTGGAACGCGTTCGGAAACCACAATCCCTTCTTGATGAGACGCTGGCCTCCATTAGGGCTTTGATGAAACTGCGCCTCTGGCATTAGATAGCATTCGTACGTGCAGTTTTTACCGTTTTAAAACTCGGTGGAAACTGACTGATCGCACCAGATAAAGAAAACAAAGAAATTGAACAGTCTACTATAAAGTAATCACTCTTCACCTTTGAAACCAAGCATTCCAATGAAGTGAGAGAAAAAAAAGAAAGAAATCATCCTGATAAAATTGACTGGAATCAAACATCTGTATTCTATATAGGAATAGTCAAAGCGTATAATTAACCCCATTAAAACACTAGCAAGTGATGAATGCAAAATGTTGTTGTTGAATGCATTTCAAGGTGTTTGTTGCAAGCGCCCTTCAAAATGGGCTCACCTGGAGTGCCCTCACGGCCTCACTCCATGTCGACTTGATCTTCATCTAGAGCGATTGTATTAGAATGATTTGCCGCTACAGCCGTGGCAGCTTCACTCTGTAATTTGACAGCACAAGGTATTTATTACGCCCCATTTCTGGACGCGACGGAGGCCTTAGGGAACGATCCTTGCGCCACGCCCCCTCGTAAGCAACGATGAGTGGGGGACAGCAGCGGGTTTCATCTCTATTACCCACTTGGATATAATAAGGTGCTGCCTCGTCACTCTTCTTCTGCCTTATCTGGCTCTTGTCTTGAAGCAAAGTGCGTCTGCTCTCTTCTCAACTTGTTAAAGTAATCATCTCGAGCCGCTATTTTGTACTATCATCGCTGCTTATTAGTGTCTTATTATTGCACAGGGTGATTTCCTCAACGGGTCAATCGAATGTGGAAATGATGTTAATTATGAACATAAAAGTATTAATTTTAAGTTCACATTTACAATTATTAAAAATATTAAATATATTAAATTAAAAGTGTTTTTAAAAATCAGATTTAATATGAGAATAATAATAATATCAATAATAATAATAATTCAGATAATTTATTTTTTTAAGTTTTAAATTCAATTTTATTCAATAATTGACGGCACCTTCAATGACACGATCCAACTTTTCAACTCATCTTCAAGCCACGGGGTAAAATGTTAATATTCGAATGTTGAAAGAAATATATCATTACCGGTTGCAAACTCATATTTCAAACCGTCACATTGAATAGAGTCATTTTATTCTTTAACCAACTTATTTTGAGCGATTATTTTGATTGGGCTCATGTCTGCTGTAAAGTGTGCAGTTTGACGAGTGGGTGTGGTAATGGTTAGAGGAAAATGAGGGGAGTGTACTTGACGAATGAAGCCATGTATCAATTTTTTTCAGTCGTCACGGATAATTCAGTACTTGTAAAAACGGTTCGGCCCATCTATCGGACTGATGAGTGTCAAACGATTAAGTTGACCCTTATGTTTTTCAAGCCCATTAATTGAAGGCCTAACTTAGTATTGTCTGCTTATCCTTCGAGACTTCATTTCATTTTATGTCAGGGCCCTCCCTCTGGCGACGACTCCCATAAATTTAGATCAAATTATATGCCAGTGAAAATTATAGGATACGGCGTTGTCATTTAACCCTGGCGTCAAACAAACTTATGCACTCTTCGATTTGAAATTGGAAGTTATAAAATTTGCATGTCGTTTAACTTGGTAGGCGTGACAAGTAACTACAATATGGGTGGGGTCATCACAGATGATGTTCACCTCTGGACCAGGATTTCTTGGATATTTATTGCAAGAGGTTGAGCTCCGTGCATAATAAACAACCTGACGCTTGCCTTTTATCTGGCGAGTCAGGTTTTAAGTGGAGAATTTTTTTCTTTTTTTTATATTTTATTTTTCACTCTTCGCTTTGCAAACTGATGTTTGTCCCTTTGCAACGAGGGCACGTTCCTTGCGTTGCTCTTATGCCGATTCGCGAACGAGATTTGCGCCTGCACCATCGAAAGGATGGCTTGAGAGAACATTTTTATCAGCGCCACCTGCGCCGGAGGTAATTTCCGCCGCCCGCGCACTTGCTCTGGTCGTTTATTGTTCATCACGAGGTGTTGAGCACTTTTAATGACTTCAATTCCCCGTAAAAATTTCATCGGGGAGTCTCTTGGGAAAAGCAGGGGCGGGGCGCGTTGTCGGCAAAATGGGCGCCACGGCCGTTCGCCCCGGGCGCTGTTTATGGCACGCGATTTAAATAAATCTGCATGGCGAAAGTACAGTGTGGTGAGACGCGCGCCTTGCCATTGCAAAACGCGAGCGAATTAGCATGGCGCCGAAGGGTGGCTGGGGAGGACGGGTGACGCATTCAAAAACTCATGGATGGGGAATTTGGTTCGCTTTTCCGGCTGCCTTGATTTTTCTTGAGGCATTTTAGAGACGGGTGACGATCAATCTCGAGGCTCCCCTCCTTCATCCTCCACGACCCGCCCCCAATGGAAACGAACCGAAATGCATTGGGATTATCGGTATAAATACGAGTGACGACCTCTTCCCATACAAACATCATCCAATGCGCATAAGCAGCATCGCATACACAACACCAGATTAAGATCTATGTCGTTCCAAGTTTTACACACTTTAGTATGCTTCAGAGGCGGATTTTTTTAAGTTAGCAAATAAAGTGGGCATTTCTATGTAGGAGGAGCTTGGCACTATTTTTTTATTCTATTTTTCCTTATCTTTTATTTTCATCTGAGAACGAATTCTCCCCTCCTTCCAGGTGGGCGAGGTGCTCAGTGTGGTCTGTCGTCACCAAAAACTTGTGTGTTGACAGCAAACAAGATCCACCCAAAAGCAGATGTGAGGAATTTATAAAAAATAAAGTAAGGAAGATTTTATAAAAGAGAAAGAAAAAAAGAGTTAGAGACAATGGTGCGTGTTAAAGTGTGTGAGATTGGGCAAATAAGAAATCTGGTTCGCGCGCCCGACGAGCTGATGGTTCACGATCAGAATCTTCGTCATTAGAAAGAAACAAAGACGCGATTCTTTGTCTCTACTTTTTTTTCATTAACAGACTCGTTTGGCATTCACCAGGGAGGTCTAATGATTATTTTTGTAATTGAAAAGGGAAATATTTCCGAGAGCGAATTAGAGAGGCATCAATTGAAAAAGAGAAAAGACAGTAACTTCCTCATCAAGCAAAGAGAAAAGGAAAACGACAAACACACACCCACATTTAAGCACACATAAAAAAGGTCTACAAGTAATTTTAATTAATGTTTGTACGAACAAAAAATGGGTGATACGCGTATGTTTTTCCGAACCATTGGCAACAAGTCAAAACAAGTTTTTGGAAATTAAAAATTAAATAAAAGTAAATTGATTTTCTTTATAAAAATTTAAATAAAAAATTGCTTTTTTTTTTAAAAATGTTATTTATGTTTTTATTATTTTTTTTCAGGAAAAGCATATAGAATTAAAAAACAAAAGTCAAACATGAATTTTTTTAAAGAGGAATTTGACCTTTGTTCGCGTGCATCGGAGCCCCCAGACATCATAATCTAGCGCCACACACAAACCTCCATCTTCTTGGCTGTCGCTAGTCGAAGGACCACCTTAACTGTAGACATTTTTATGACGCCGACGAAAATCCTGAAAGTTAAGAAAAAAAAAATTTATTTTTTTAATACTTCCATAAATTTGTTAAGAAATTTTTTTTCCCAAATTTACTTGTATATATATATATTTTTTATCTACATCAGATGGTCTAGGAATCTGTCATCAATTAATCGCGAATTTTAGTGAGGAGTGGGCAAGAAAAGCGTGTCATAAACAAGAAAGAAGTAGAAGGGAGAGAAGCAATGTTGAAGATCCTTGTCAACAAGCCAACGAATACAAGAAGAAGGTCATGACTAGTTTGGAGCCGCGGGGGCTACTTTTTTTCTGGACGGCATTTTTTTTGTGGTCACATTTTCCCTCTTCCATTGTCCACCTGCACTTGAAACCCCCTCTGCTCGTAAATAACGGCGGAAAGGATAATTAAAGAAGTGTACGAGGGAAAAAATTCTAATTAGAGCACTTTGGACCTGGTTGCCTGCCCCCTGCTGATTGCGTAATTAAATTAGGCCTACGAGGAAGGTTTAAAATTAAAGTTGTTAAAAAGGTTTATTGGTCATTTAAATAATATTTCTTTAATGTTTTTTTTTCCTTCTTTCTTATTAGTGCACCATTTTGTCTTGATGTGAATTAGACTAATTTCCCCCAACAAATCATGAACCAATTTCTATAAATTTTAATTGATGGTTTACTGACTCTTTACTCAAATGATTTATCCACTTTCACGCGTTTATAGGCCCGGTGAATAAAGCCCGAAGGGTGACAGGCTAGGTAATTGGTGGCCACCACCCAAGTCCGGTTGTAAACAACAGGTCAGTGGTTTATAAGCTGCCACCTTTGACGTCATACGGGTTTCCGGCCACTTACGTACCTATTATAAGGATTTATGCTTTGAACAATGTCGTGTTATAGTGCCCACTTAATATTCACGGTGACTAGGGGCTTCTACTGATTTATCTGGGGTCACGTCATTAGTCTCCGTTTCTAACGGGCGCCCTCACGGGGCGCTGCATTGGAAACAGGGAGACTTTTCACTTTGCCCTACCTCTCTCAACTTGTTTATATACCTGGGTGAGCTTGGATTAGTTAATCGTCGAACGAGGGGACAGCTTAATTAACATGTGCATGCAAGTGTTAATATGAGATGCGCGCGCGAGTAATTTACAGCATGACATGCTCGGATATTGGATTGAAGCAATACCATCATTCATCTCTGATACACCTGACATGTTCATCATCACTCGCAAACCTCACCTGGATTGAAAAGGTCAAGCTGAAATGTCACGGCTCGCAGAAAAAGCGAATCAGATTGATTTTTATGCTTTTTGACATTGTTGATATATCGAATTGAAGTTTTGAAATGGCATCAACTTGTTTTCAACAGGCTAATATTGTGGCGACGCATTTCATTAGATATTAGTTGACCTCGTTCCCGCGAATAGATTCTCTGCGCCCCCTCTAACACACTATAACAAGCCCACGAGGCGAAGCGCTGTCTGTAATTTATGAGCCGTAAGTGTCACGTCATTAGGCAACCCGTGATGTTGCGTAGCCTCGGCCGCGTAATTATTACTCTTGGCCTCAGTTCTCGGCCGTTGTAATCAGACGCTTCTCCGCCCATTTGATGATGACATTATTAACTGGAAATCCTGGCCAACCTCCTCTGATGCCTTTAATAGGAACTGCCTTTTCGGAACAGGTGCAAAATGTTGGAAACTTGCGCACCTTGAACTAATGTAATGATGGGGTGAATCAAAGACTACACCGCTTCTAGTAGGATTTAGAAAAAAATAGTGTAAAATAAAAGAAGTAAGTGCCTTCAGGCATGACTCATTTATAGAGACGTGTAGAGTAATAGGGCCATGAATTTTTAACTGTTGATTAAAGAAATTGATTTTTTGTAATTGCTATTATTGTGTTGATGTTAATACTTTTCTCACATTTTATAGTTTTATTTTAACCAACTTTTTATTTCAGCTTTTTTCTACGGTGTGTTATTGTTTTTGTGTGAATAAATATGAAATAGGGCTTTACCGTTAAAAAAAGATGGTTGAGGGGATTTTATATTGGTGAATTTTTTATGAGTTTATACACTTTTTTTTTCAATTTGATAGAATAGATGAAGACAAATGTTGCCATAGTTCAATATGAAGCCCTTTTCCAATTTATACTTGGGCCTTGAATTCGTTTTCCAGTAAAAAATAGAATAACTTAAAAAAATATAAAAGCCTTACTTCTTCATAAAAAATTATGAAAGTTTGTTTCTCTGTAATGCTTCTTAATGAGCCCTTATTTGGAGCAATGTAGTCATTAATATCAAAACATTATCTGATAAATGAATTTGCTTTATTTTTTGACGTCTATGTACTAGTAAATAAAAAATAAAATTACAATTCAAAAAAATAACTGTAATCGAAGGTTTTTCCTCCGCCATTTGGTATCAAATCTTTTTTTGGCCGTTATAAAAAAGAAGAGAAGGAAAAAAATTCCTCGGCTGTTGAAATGGAAAAACCAAGTCGGTTTGATACGACCTTAATACGAAATTCCGATTCGAACGCTCCAATCTTATACTGCGTCTGTTGGTGGTCTCTGATGACCCCTTTCCTCCTCTTTCTCCATTTCCCCCTTTTCTCACTTTTTCATTGAACCACATTGTGGTTATAGGTGTCATTGTAAAGCTCGTGCATATTTATTTCACGTTGCGTGACCAAATACTGATGAGATTTTATATACTAGTGATAGCACAAAAGGGGAAAATATATAATATTCTTACAGACGTAGCGTCATCCTCCTGACCAATCGCCACCATCAGGAAGGGAAAAATGAAGATATGAGCGTCAACGTGCATCTTGAGCTTCTCACAAAGGGGTGAGGGACTTATTTTTTACTGAGTTTGTGAATATATCTGAATAAAAAAAGTAATACGAGACGTGAATAAGACACTTTCTATTCGGAAAATAATAAAAATATAAAAAGAGGAAACTGCTGCATATGAAATGCAAAATGCTATTTTTTGTAACTTTCTTTTATACACACGTTTTATTGGCCACTAAAAAGTAAACAGTCAGCACAAACGTGTTTTAATATAACTGAATTTTTTTCTTTTAATAATGAATACGACAATTTTCAACATCAAATCTACTTGTCTAATGTTATGAAATTTTAGAAATAAAAAGAGACAAAGTATTATGTTTCATGTAACTATATTATGTACTGGGTAAATAAAAGTAAATGTTATGAAATTTTATAACCCGACAAGTTTGTAAATAAAATTAAATAAAAACTAAAAACAAGTTTTAATTTTCATTGTATTGTTTGAAATTTAAATCATATACCTGACTGCATTTATGCTACGTCTAACTGATCAATGGCTTATACAGTGGGGTTGTCCATCAAGACCCCTTTGTCTATGATTGATTTACTTTGCACTCACCACCAGGAGGAGGGACTTAGTTGAGGGACCAAGCTTTTTGGTGGACGCAAATTCTGACACAGAGCTCCCTTCTAGCTGAAATGAAGACAAATCACCCTTCGTTGGAGGCACTAGGGATTCCGTGGCTAGTTGAGGTCTCATTCACCTCAATTAGCACTTTTTTTTTAGAAAAAGGTTAATATTAAATTTTTTACTAGTTTTTGATGAAGTTCTTTGAAGTTGACGACCTTGAATCAAGAAACCTAAGGTATACACAATAATTTTTAAAAAAGATGAGTTGGAAATAATTAATATGCATTTTTTCATACTAATGACCTAATGATGGTCCATGAGTCGACAACCAACATACATATTTACCTAAGATGCGGTTTGAACTAATTAAAAAAAAGATTAATAAATTTAAACGTAACAGCAATGAATCACTTTAATGTGTTTGTTGATTATATGCAAAATTAAAATGAGGCGTTTGGCGCTTGTACTTTAAAACACGCCATATTGTAGTAAATGAGTGCCGCATCCGAGTTGCTCGTAAGAGAGGGGATTACACCGGAACTAGGAAACAAATGACGGAGCCCTAACCGCAAATTTATTCGCGAGCCCACTTTACAAAGAAACAATTACAAGCAGCTACGGGGTCGCTGGGGCTCGACGTTAGGCGCTTTGTCCAAGGCTTTTGCGTCTCTCCGTCTGAATTGGACGCGTAATTAGCCCATTCCATGCCATCCGTCATGTAGCACAGCACCCCATGCAGCAAAAGGAGAAACTTAATTAATGGAATAAGGCAAGCCGCTTGTGCTGCTGCTTGCTACTGCTGTGATAAATTCAATTTTTTTTATATATCTCTAGTTCATTGTGATGAAACAAGGGAAGAAGCGAAGAAGGGGATTTAAAATGACAGGTGAATGTTTAATGTTCGTCTAAACAATATAATTTTTTTTCAACTTTACTTTTTATAACCAAAACAAACCTTTCAAATCTTAATTTAATAAAAGAAAAGTAATTTTTTTTTAATAATTAAAAATTTTTCGACTTTAATCTAAAATTGTTAAATGTTGAGTCAAAAAGTTAACTACTTCCTACACATTAGTTAATGTTTAAAAGTTTATGAGTATAAAGGATTATTTGGAAGCCGAGGACTCTCCATCGACTGGCATTAGTTTGTGAGTGATACCCACGGGCGGTCTATTGATTTTGCTTTGGGGGAGGATTAGTGATCGGTAAAGCGAACCCCTTGGTCGGGTCGCGTCAAGCCAATGAAGACGAATGTCTTTGGTCATTACGAGGTCAACGCCGCAAGAGGCGTCCCGGGATCATGGACCAGCTTCAAGCTAATAAATTCACACACGTCCTACCACCTGACAAATTGAAAGATGGCCGTCATCCTCTTACACTGCCACTGCACATGTGCCAACAAAAGCAAACACTAAACCAAATGAGCAAAAGGGTACCTCCCGCCTTTTTTTTTCTTTTGAAGGTCTTTTGTAAAGACATAGAACTAGGGTTAAGTGGTGACAAAGATGAAAGTGCCTGTCGGGTGACAAGTTGAATTGTCTCTATAATTGCACCACTAAAAGAAACTCTCTTCATTGTTACATAGTTAATGGACTTTTAAAATGTCATCCTAAGTGCTATTTACTGACTACAAATACCTTGAGGCAAGGTAAGTGTAGAAAAAAGTTTTTTTTAAAAGAATTTTAGAAAAATAAATCAAACGAAGATTTGTGTGCTAGTTAATTTTGATGGTAGGTCTGCTTTAATATAGAAGTAGTGCGATTAAAGGCTATTGTTTCCTGAATGAGGAAGCAAGTGGAAGACTGTTCGTAATCTTAGCTAGCAATCGGAGGGATCAGTAACGGAAACTTGGGGTCTTGATTCCGGAAGTGAGACGTGGGCTGCTGACCGTTGGTTTTGAGTGTCTAAGAATTGGTATGAGGGCGAATTGAGGAAATGAGAGCCGCCTCCATGCAAGCAAAACGGTGTTAAACAAAGATTAAATAGAAAATAAGTGACAACAAGAATAAATATATCAGTGTAGCAAGTTGACGGTTTCGTAAATTGTAAAATGAAAAGTTTTATTCCGTAAAAAAATGTTCGAGTTTGCGATAGTAGGAGAAAAGAGGTGTGAATGGGAGGGAGGGAGAGTTGAAAAAATATGTTCGATAGAGATGGAACTGGTGCGACATCGTCATGTTTGAGTCGTGATTGTGATGGACGTGACATCTTGACAAATTAAATAAGCGCCGAGAGAGTGCAGTGCTCCTGCCGGATCTCGGTCTGTGACGGAAATTGATTTTTGTCTGGCAAGAGGAGTCGTAATTAAGAAAGGAGGCGCGAAGGATTTCGGCTGCAGATTAAGGGCTGGCGAATGACGGGCGAAGGGTGGATTAAGATGTATCAAGTGATTGTGTGGCGTCATAATTACTACGTCTAATGTGCCACGAGCACCCATCATCAGCGAAAACGTGCAGGTCAAATTGAACAACAACTTCACTTGCCCGCAAACACGTAATGGTGCATCAAACGGAGTTATTTTGGGGCCGGAGGCACTCATTTGTACATGTAATATCTTTATTACATGTATGATAGATCAGACTCGTATTCCTGAAGGCGGAGCGAGTCTGGCAGCGCCCTGTTGTGGTAGAAACGGTAATGACATAATTGCAAGTGATGTCGGCCCAAATCCATGGGAGGAACCGACGTGTCACGATTCTCGAGTTGCTCGAGTGATGAAACGTACGGACAGAGGCGGCGGGCATTCATCTTGGATAAATGTCAGCAGTAAATGGAGAAAATTGACGGGCGGAGAGAATTTGATGCATATGATGAAATGAAAATGGCAACTTGTGCCAACTTAATTGAGAAATTGGCCATAGGCCAATATATCGTTCATTCCTGGTTGAAAACTTATTACGATTCAATCACTTTTTCTTATAAACTGAAATAAAAATAAAAAAAAATCCAAGTCCGATGACATTTTTACACTTAAATGTGTTTGTTTGTGTTGAAAATTTCAACCTGAACCCGATTCCTGTGGCTTATTAGGCTCATTTGTATGCTAAAGGCCTCTCTTCCGCCCTCTTCATCATTACCATATAAGGAAAGTGAACATCATGAGTGCAATTAGGCTAATAAGGCGTCTACTGTTTTTGTAGCAGGAGCCTTATTGGGATAATAAGTCTCGGATGTGGCTCTTTAATCAACGCGATGATTTGCACCTCGCAGGCACTATTTGCAGCGCTATAAACAACCGGATGTAGGGCTGTACGCCATCATTTCTCGCGCTGCAGAGTCTCGGAAAGAAAGGATGGAAACCCGTTAATCACCTGATTTAAGCTTAATCCCGCCAAACCGTAATTTTCACCGCATGCACTTTAATTAAACGAACATGCATCACGGTGATCCCAACCTCCCACAGAAACTTCACCGCACAAGTCACGTGATATTTACTCTCATCTGATGACACATACGGCTCTTGATGATTCTTTATGGATGTTCGTTATAATATATAATTTCTATTTTCATGTTTACGCATCGAGATGAATAAATCACAGTATTTTAAAAATATTTTTTCCTTTCTCTAAATTGGAATAAATTACCCACACAAAAATGTTTTCGTGATATAATTCCATTTCATCTATCTATTTTTTACCTTATAGGTAAAGTAATTGACTCCATCATCGCCTGTTGTTTTATCTCATCGGTTATAAAAGCAAATTATAACAATTTGGTTTGAAAGTAAATGCAAGCATATAATTTAAAAGAGAAATCTCTTCTTTTCTTTATTCATTGCCTTGCCTCAATGTACGAACAAGTTGTTTTGAATAGGGTTCGTGATAAAATGCAATTCTTTTATTACTTTTTTTAAATTTTAATCATCTTTTATATTGTGGAACTTGTCTAAGGGAGTCTGTGAGGATATTTCTCTTAATTGCAGTTCACCTGTAGTCACGATAATAGAGGTTAGATTTAGTTTATAATTTATATGCACAAAGAAAAGGTTGATGGATGTGCAGTAGCCTGACTATTATCTTGCCAAAATGGTAACACCTGATTAGGGGGACAGGATAAAATTTAAGATGGATGTTCTATGCAGACAAGTCTTAAATAATCGCCCGAAAATTTATATAATATTTTTTTTAATATTTTGTTTCTGATAATGGGCGGAATAAATGGGACTACTACTTTGTAATTAACCGATACTTGCATGCTACACTTGATTTTTTTCTACCTTAAAATAAATTTTCGATAGATATATAGACAGATAAAATTAGCCTTATATTTTCCCTATACATCACGTTTTATAATTTATTTTCTATTCTAGTTTTAATTATGTATTGTCACCGTATTACAAATATAAGCTAAAAGCAGTTTAAAATAAACCTCTATATTTTTTTTCTTGTTATTATTATTATTATTTTTAATGTAATTGTATTTTAAGTGTTAAGAAAATCTTTAATGTATAGTAACAACTTTTTTATTTTGTTGTTTTGACATTTTTATTACAGTCATCAACGATTTAAATTTTTAAAAAACAGCTTGTGCATGTTTTTGTGTATATAACTTGTGCATTTTGACAACAGAGGGACTCTTTGTCTGTCGATAATTAGGAAGACATTGGTCAATTAAATCATTAGATTGAATTACTCCTTAATTTCATGCTTGTTTCATGTTTTAGATCACCATCTGTCGTTCTTAATTTCCGAAGACATATTAAACAGCTCAGTAAAGAGTTCTATTTTGATAATTTTTTTCTCTTTCATCAACTAAAGATACTTGAAGCCCTATTTTCTGTTTTTTATCATGTAAAGAAATTGATCATTTACATAGAAGAGTCTGTGTTTCATACTTTTTATAGATCAAAGTTGTGCATGTTGCCGGATAAATAAATTAGATTTTTTTTGTTTGAGGTTAAAGTTCAAACACTGCTAAAGGATCCACTGCACTGATGGCTGAATGCGAGTACATCTAAATTGATCATTGTTTTACCATGCTTATCATCATCAATGTTAACTATATCTAGTTCTATCTTGTCGAAAATCGCATTTGATAGCGCGTCCACCTTTGCTAATTAGTCCTAGTTTCACCTTAGCAGGCGTATCAGGAAACACTGAGAGGGCCATTTTTCAAGCAAAATATTAACATATCGCCAACAAATTACCAACTCACAGGTTCGTGAGAAAAATTATAATCATGTGATTTCTTTTCTTGCTTGAGGTAAAGGGTTAAAAGGTTGGACAGGTTTTTTCTGACATTGATTCTGAAGTGTAGAATTATTATGGTTGTTTATTATTCTATCTATGTCTTTTTTAAACAACTTTCTTCATAATTAGATGTATATACAGTACAAACGAGTAAAGAAGATAAAAAGTTGCATGGCAAACATCTAGTGGTTAATTGGTTATGCAATTTACTTAAGTTAGGCTTTAAATTAAATAAATAAATAACTTATTTAAAATTTAAAGTAAATAGCAAAAAGTTTTGCATTTATTACTGTATGAATTATGAATTTTGAATCCGTAATTGATGTGGAAATCTACTTTTGTTTTGTGCAAATTCACAGCTTAAATACAACAAATCATAATTAAATTCAGAAGAAAAAAATGTTGAAAGTGTCAAGTTAAGCTTATTACGTCATTAGCTTAATTGTTTTTTTAAACTCACGATTTAAATGCAAATATTATTCGAGTGTCATTTGTAATTATTTCTATAATAAAATTGAAATGGTTTTATAGTGCAAGTGGGTGGATGATAAAGACGTGATTAGTTTGTTAAACTTCAAGATGCAATTCTAGTCATGTCTTTTTGAAACGAGTAGAATAAACGAAACATTTTATTTTGTCATATTTTAGCCGTCGTGCAGAACAAGTGTAGATGACCAGAGCTGATACCACTCACCTTCTCTTCAGTGGCCTTTATATGGAGTTCGCAAATTAGTGTAATGCTAATTTAACATGCGTATACACTCAGTTGGGCTCGTTACGTTTATACTTTTTTCCATTCTTCTCTGTAGATAGTATTCATGTCTTCAATTCGAATTCTATTCACCGATGTTGCTAATTAATTAGCTGATTTACAGTTCAAACGCACGTGTTGCAACATGTCTGAGTATGAAAAGCACACGCCACTATCTAGAGGCGCTGTATTCATTATTTTATTTTGAGTGAGTTACAGCGCTTCATAAAAGTCATAGCCGTAGTCACGTTATTTGAATTACGAAACTGATTTCGACTGTGGAATATAAGCACGTGAAAAATCATATCCTAATATTTGATTATTCATATAGTATACTCTTTTTTTCTTTTAAAATGATGTCTTCTCATGAGAAATAGCCCATTAAATTGGTATATGATTGTCATTTCCCCTCCTGAAAAAGGAATTTTTTTTAGTTTAAAAAATGAGTGCCATTATTTTGTTATAAACATTATTTGTAACTTCATGAACTCATAAAGCTTCACTACTTAAAAAAAAAACAATTTTTTTATTTAGTAAATCCGGAAAACAACTTCTTATCCAGGTGTGAGAGAAATTATGATCTAGCTGTTGTAAATTTTTAATTACTTGTTGCTTAACTGCTTTTGCTGACCTCATATTCAAGATTTATGTGTGCTATTAATGAAAAGCTCGTTTCATGGGAATTACTCGCCATCTTAATTTTATATAATTGAAGAAATTAACCTGACACCTGTGTGTCCACTAATAGGAAATTCTGAAAATTTCCAAAAATTATTCATATTTTGTTAAAATATTAGCAGCTTTGCAATGAATTTCTTTTTTAATAACCTTCTATCCATCTTAATACCTGTTTAAATGATTAATTGGCTCTCACACCTGCTCAATTGAGGAATGTGATGGCCGCCTGTTGATAATATCATAACTCAACCACGATTTTAATGCACTCTGAGCTTCCATCATGTCAAAGTATTTATTTGCATGCAAATACTTGTTATTATCAACCTGAGTTTTTACACTCGTTTTAAATTGTTTTGTGCATTTTTTTCTTTTTTGCGTGATTAGATTATAATCATACTTTTTTTAATATCTTCGGTGGCATTTTGAGGTGTGTCATGGGGAAGGGGGAGCAAAGGTAGGCCGTGAAACGCTTGACACCTGTGGGGCGTCGTTGTTGGCCATGCCGGCGGTTGCTCAAAGAGGGGGCGGCTCCTGGGCTCGGGTAATTACCAGGTTGCAATAATTACTGCCATTTGTTACTGGAGAGAAATCGACGCTAGATCGGTCGCAGGGAGGGAGAGGTCATCGGACAGAGAAAACTAATTATCCGCAACGGCGTGAAAAAGAACGCAATTCGGTTTTTTTTATCGTTCCCCCTTGCTTAGTTACCTCCCATGCATCACATCATCGTTGGCCTTTTTACCAGTTTTTAATATAATTACATAAACGCTTTGGAATTTAATGAAGATTTATAGATTATATGGCAGATTACATCAATCTCGATACTTAAAATTCCTGTTTATGTACATAATATACTTTATTATCATCATAAAAATGGTTGAAGATTTTTAACTTCGTTGGACTGCAGTTGGCGATGCAACAGTAACACCTCCGTCCACCTTATAATCACTTCCAGTGACAAAAGATGCTGCATCAGATGCTAAAAATGCAACTACTTCAGCAACTTCTTCTGGTTTTCCATTTCGTTGTAGTGCATGAGTTTTTTCTAAATTAGAAATGCCCTGAAACATAATGAATTAAGTGTCAAAAATTTAATTACTTAGTTTTAAGCAATTAAGAAAATTTACTCTTAGATATTCCTCTCGTGTTAATTCATGACGTATGTGAGCTTTTTCAGTCACGATGAGGCCGGGACTTAATGAAATCATTAAATTTTATTAATTAGTCAGGTAAACATATAAATTCACTTTATGGCTAATAATTTTCACATATTCACCTCACTGTATTTACTCGGACACGTTTAGAGCCAAGTTCTGAAATTTTTTTCTTAAATAATTAATTAAGTGTACTATGTAAATAATTATTTCAATAAAATAACACCCTGCTCACCAACTGAAAGACATTTTGTAAAATAATTAAGAGCTGCTTTAGCAGTAGCGTATGGAATAGCTCGAGGATTCTGTAAAAAAAACAAAACTTAAGTTTTATCATATTATTTTTACTTTAAAAATATATACTTACATACATATCAGTCATAACAGTAGAAATATTTATAATGCAACCTTCACTTTTAATAAGATGAGGTAAGCTTAACTGAATGATGTGATAAGGAACACTAAAATTATTAGTGAGAGAGATTAAAAGTTAATTATAAGTTACCTTCTACACAACATTTTCAAAATTCAAGACCGTAAATTGATATCAATCGCTTTATCCAGTTCAGTTAATGAGGAACCACTTTCTAAAAAATTGTGCCCAGCTTTTCCACCTACGTTGTTGATTAAAATGTCTAATTTTCCATAAGTTTCAATAGTCTTTGCGATTAGTTCTTTCCTAGTTTTTTCAATTAAAAGATCACCTAGTACATAAATGGGCTACCAAAAAAGATAAATCAAATTAGACAAATAAATTATATTTTTATGTGATTTAATTAAGACCTTTTCGTTAGTTGGATTTATTTTTTCGCAAGATGCCTGCACGTCTTGCAGTGCTTTTTCATTGCGTCCATTGAGGCATACACTAGCGCCTGCAGCGGCCAAACGAATGGCAATTGCTTCACCAATTCCGGAACTGGAAGCTGCAATGTACAAGTAATAACGGCAAGTTTTTACTTCATTTTTGTTTAAAAAAATATTACTGTAATTAAATAGTTGAAAAATCTACATTTCAAAAAAGAAAAGATAAATTAAAAGCTTTCAATTTCATTAAGTATTAAATTGGAAAAAAAAAACTGAAATAAAAAATTTGAATAAGTAAAGTAAAAAATATACCAATTTAAAAAAAATAGCAGCCAATCATTTTCTTTGTAATGTATGTGATTACTTGCCATAAAAATAATAAGCAACATTCACAAGGTGACAATTTTCTCAGACCACTTAACCCGAGAACCAGTTTTAATATTTATGAGATGAAATGAAGGCTCTCTTACCTGTGATGATGGCAATTTTGCCTCGCATATCCACGCATCCCACGCACTTAGCAGCCATTATTACAAATAAAATTCATCAACCATAAAAAGGAATAATGAATTTTTTCTTTTCTTTCTGCAAGTCAGTTGTAATTAAAAATTAAAAAAATCTTTAATAATAACAATATTATTAACAATCTAGATTTAAAATACTTCACAATTATTATTCTAAAAACAAAATATTACATTTAGATTTTCAGTTGATTTTTTTATTATTAAAAGATTAAGAAGTTACATCATTTCTAAAAATGATATGTTAAAAATATTTTTTTGATTTAATATTTGTTGTAATTTAATTTATAAGGTGCAATTACATACTCAGTTACTATAAACACTTTTTAGTTAAAGGGTTGCAATAAAAAGTATTTTAATGACAACGTGTCGTCGTGAAAAACTGTCTTAAATTAAAATTATTACTTCACTTACCGTATTAGAACTGTAAATGAGGCCAGCAATTTTTATCCTAGTCTGGGCTATTAAGTGATTTCTTATCACTATCAGAAACCTTTGTACACAGTATCAGTTTTATTTTTTTACATTATATAACGAAGAAGCAACAAAAGAAGAAAATGATGCTTTACAAATTCTTTGTGTGTAGTTAGCAACAAGTTGATTTACGAGACTATTGTTATGTGTGTATGAGGTAATTAAGAGGGAAACATGACATAATGAAAGTTGTGACTTTGTTTAGGATTTTGTTTTGATAAAACAGCAGTGAAACGGGATTCTAATTGCCTCGGCACATGCTTCGCTATTTATCCGAGTTGCATATCTCGACACCTCCTTAACAAAAGAAGGCGCTCACGTTGCATTTCTACATCGCCCGCATTTGATGTCGTAGTGGTGTTGTATACTCTTGAGCATGCATATTTTTTCGTTGTTGTTGTTGTTGTTTTCGTTTTTTAATATTTCTTTTTATATTTTCTTTCGTTGTCATTCGTTACTGCTTGCACAAATAAATGGCATGTCAACTCGTTCACGGTTTCGCTCCAAGTTTTAATGCGTCGCCGGAGATTTGCTTACACAGGACTCCGACGTAATTAATTTGCCACGATAGCAATCGCAACTTTGCCTTAATTTCCGCCTATAGTGCGCACTGCGATTCGCGCGCTATCTGCTTTACATCCGGTCGCTTTTGGGTCTCTTCTTGCTTTGCTTATGATGAGATTGGTTCTGATGTCCACCCTCAAGTGTTAATGAGCTCGTCTTTAATTTATGTTGCCAGATGATGATAAGGGAAATATGCTTAGTTTTCAACTCTTTGACGCCCCCAAACAATAATATAAGAGGAACAATACATTATAAGACTGTGACAGACAATAAAGCTTTTTTTTATTTATATATTATTTTAATTTTATGAAGGGCGTTAGATTTCTCAACAGGTTGAATTTACAGTTATTAAATTAATTTCTCAAGGGTAAATTACACTACATGTAATTTTTGATATGTGTGAGAAACGTTTCGGTTTTTGAATCGCGTCTTTCATTTTAACGAGTTTTCTCGTGTTAATTAGCAAACGAACGTTGCAATTTTCTTGTTTATAAGAAATGACTTTGGTTTTTTCTAAATATATTTTTATAAAAAAAAAACATTTTAAAGATTTTTTTAATTGCATGCATTCTTATAAATTAGTCGTAGGGTCAGCATGAGGTCGGCTGGAAGAACGTCAATGTTGTATATCTTCATTAGAAAAGAGCTCATTCTCCCCCAAAAATGAACCCTTGTCACGCCACTTTTGTTTTTTATGCATCGCGGAACAAGAGATGGCCACATGTTCTTAAAAGAAATTTACTTTGGCCAGGAAATTTTTTTTTCAAGAGATTGTATTCTTCTCAAAGGCAATAAGTGCTTTACATTGTTCCTCCAATACACACAGTTTTTGTAATTTTTTTTTAATATCACAACTTTAGTTGAGTCATTTTCCGTTTGGATATGATGTCGTTGGTGCAACTGCTCTTTTTCTTTTCATTCTTTTTATTTTTTTTTACAGTCACTTTAGATAAGAAAAATAGAAAATTATTTTTATAAAAGAAATCATGTGTCTCTATTGAAACGTACTGTATTATCAACAATAATATATTACTTTTTTCCATTTCTTTTTTGAGAGGGGAAAAAAGGGACGGGAAAGGAAAGAAATAAAAAAAATTGAAAAAGAACGTTTTACAAGTGCGCACACCACCGGAAGTTGGCTTTGCAACTTGAATCCCTGTAGGGTATAGAAACGAAGTCGGTAGATAGCGCCACAGACAAAGATACGCGCGCGTTGTTCGGAAAGAAAATCCATATGCTCACCTTTGGTCATACGAAGCCCCATGGTGAGAATAATTTCCGGCTTTATTTTGTGAGCAAAAGTCATACATATTTGCAATTATCTTTGTCCATTTCTTGAATTTTGATTACAATTTTCCCACAAATAAATTAATTTGTAATATGAGATTGCATTCGGAAGGAGTTGTTCTTCCATTTCGACCAGCAAACATGATAAAGATGAATAAGGAAATTTAATTTTATGACTTGTAAATGAATGGATGCGTCGCCAGAAGCAATGTTATGGAGACGGTCGATGGGGTAATTAAACTAGATGTGGTAATTAAACCAGATGGGGGAAAGGATGTTGGGAAGGGAGTTGGTAGCATTTAGACAGGTAAACCTTGTCTAAATGCTGTAAACCTAATTACATGTCATGAGTTTAATTGAACTATACAAATCTTTGGTTGTGATATATATTTTTTATTTTTAATTAATCAGCGTTACCCTTGTGCAAATTATTTCATTTTACAGTAGTTTTTAATCAAGTTTTATCAAATTCAATTACTTAACAGAGATATAGTTTAATAATTTAAAAAAAAATTACTTGTGTAATGAACATTATTACTATTTTTTAAATATATTAAATTATACTTTTTAATTCCCACTTGTAATCGTAATATCAGAAATCCATACTTAAGACTGTATTAATTGCTACAGTTTCATTCGATTATCTTATCTAAATAATGTGAACACCGTGCTGCTCTCCTGTGGTAAAATACCCTAACTAATCGTAGTAGAAAGTTGCTTGCTACCAAAAGATGGCAGTAAGTGTACCGTACAAAATTTGAATCTGCATCACTGCTATCACATTACGTATTTATAATATATGTACAATATCTTATCTCACTTCACTTTTAGCTTAAAAATACTGCAAAAAAATATTTATATGTTTTTTTTAAGAATATAAATGCTGAAATTTCAGTAAAAACAGCGTAATTTAGGCTGCTGAAAAAAATTATTCTAATTTTGAATAACCAAAATAAATTTCAATAGCGATAGTTGTATGCCTATAAATTTCCATTTGATCTTTACCTTGCACATACTGTAAACAACATGATCAAGATAATTTCAGAGTTATGAAAATAAACTTTGACAACTAAGTATACATCTAAGATACTGTATAAGCAAATTGCGTATAATGTTTTTAAGCTTCAAGCTATGTACAATAAATATCTATTATAATAATAAACACTTGATACTACATAATAATATTTATGTTAATTACAATACATTTAAATCATCTGCAGGGTGCGACAAAGAGGGAAAGTATATACTCTATGCAGAGCCTTTCAGATGGGGTTTTAAAGGCTTTATCGCGTGCCTTGGAGAATCTTTTTTAAATACTAATTGAAGGGCCTCTAAAATATTTGTCTTGCAACTTTTTTGAACGCCTTTAACTGTATGCACGAGAATCCAGCTTCACATGTGATATTACTTTCGTAGGGAGTGTAAAACTTTAAATAAACATTTCCTAGGGGTGCAAGGTATAAAAACGGTTGGGTACTCCTGAAAAAGAATCATGTATAACGTTAGGTGCTATTGGCCTGCAAAAATCTTGATTAGTTATGATGATTGGCTTAGATTAGATTTTGGAAAAACAACGATTTTTTTGCATTTATTTTGAATGCTAATAAATTTTATTGTAAATTTGATACCGGAAATACAGAGTAGACTTTCCGCAGCAGAATACATATTTCGCTACAATTTTTTTCAAAAAAGTAGTACTATTTTCATAAAAAAATAACTTTATTTGATTTTGAGTTAGGTCAGCAAATGTATAGTACATTTTTTGTTTTAATATCCACCTGTTTCTATAAAGAAAATGAGAAATAAACGCTTCAAAAGTTGAAAAATTTATGTAGTGTTTGTTTTTGGTAAAAATCACATTTTCTACTTGATGAATATTCTCATTATCCTTAGTTTAAAAATTTTATCTAATTTAAAAGTTAATAAAACAAAAGGTCTTGAGACTTTCCAAACACCTTGTTACAAATAAAAATTAAAATAAAGATTTATAAACTATGACCATTACACATTGAAAAAAAAAATATATAAAACTGAAAATATATAATTATAGATAAATGTGAGAAATCTATGAAAAACATGATCAGTTTGCTAATTACTAAATGTATATGAATTTGTCGATTAATTTTGATAGCCATAACTATTTTTAGGCACAATCAAAAGCTATCACTTAAAAAAATCGAATTTTATTAAAGTTCTGTCTCGTCACTCAATGCCAATTCAATTCACACTTTTCTACTCTAAAAATGAAATAAACGAAGACAGGCAGTAGCTTTGAGGGCAGCGTCAATAATAAAACTGACATTTATTTCTGTAAATCAGTTTACATTAATCAATAAAAATTCACTAGTTTCTATAGTAATTTTAAAACTGATAAGCTAATAAACTTAACACACATTTTGTAATTTCTTTTGCATAAATGATATGTATTGCTTGATGAAAATTCCAAAAACAAGACCCTATAAAACAAAATTTTTATTATCTGCTTTTACTCTCATCCACCAGATGTAGACACATTTATGACAAGCTCCAAACAAAACTATCGATCGACATTTAGCAGAAAAAAAATTTATTTATACCTTTCATCTTTTCTCCCACCTGAAATGGGCTGGTAAAATTTACACTTTGTCTCTTGATAATTGGTAACCGACATATTTTGCCATAATTCATTTAGCAAATTCCTTTTCCGAAAATTAAAACTGACTCACTGCTAAATTATAGCAACGTAGTCAGTCAGTGGGAGTGACTTGTGTTGTCTACTCGATGAAGAAATTAGTTTCATCATGCTAAAATTACAGACCAAGAGAAGCATTATACTCTGCTTCCGTATTAAAGTAGGCCAACATCAAAACAAACCGTAGTTTAAAAATTAAAAACTTTTGTTTACACGATAAATATGATTTTAGAAGTCACGTCTAAATTGAAGTACTCATTTTATTAGAAGTTAAAATAAATACAGATTTATCTTAATTAAAAATATGTATTCTAAGAATTTTATATTACACAGCCAATCAAGTGAAACTTGTAATCAATTCTGAAATTAAGTAAACAAAAAGGTTATTCGTAATCGATTAAGCCTTGCCCAAATTATATTAAAAAGAGAATAACAGATGGTATGTGTTAAGCACGTAATGATGAAATATTGTGAGTGTTTCAGATTTCACGACATGTGTAACTATCAAGTAATAAATAAACAAGTAATGGCATTTTAAATGTATCATCAGTGATTAAATAAATTTTAAAATAAAAATTTAAGCTAATTGTTATAAGACACGTGTTTTTGCACTAACGAGTAAATAATTACTTCTTTGATCCTCATCGTCACTGATGACTGCACAGAAGGATTAGGAAATAAATCAGCACTAAAAGGTGTTAGTAACGTTTTGCAGAAGAAACACTGGTTTATCGCGGCTGTGATTTAAGAATCTAAGAGGGTTTCTATTATCGTCAGCTAAAACTTCATTGCTCAATTTAAACTTGATAAGGGTCGAATTTAAACCAGACAAATTTTTGATTAATAAAAATAAAATTTATATATAAAAAAACTAGGTTCATAAAATGTTAAGCTGAATAAAACTTTGTGAAGCCATACGTTTGGCTAATGTCAATCACCGCTCCCGTGAAAGAAACCTTATATAGAAAAAATATTTTTAATATTTGAAATAATTTGAAATATTCATAAAAACAAGGTCGGATCTATTCTTTTTGTAGCCCTTAGGTTAGAAGTAAAGTTGAGGTCCTATTAAAATGTAAGAGTGGTATTTTCATATTATTTCAACAATTTCTAAAATTTTCAAAATCCTTTACCATTTTCTGAAAACAGTAAGAAATATATACAAGCTGTCTAAAACCTTAAAACAGGCAAATTAATTTAAAAGTTTTAATAATATTTAATGTAATTTGGAAAATATTTTTTCAATAAATAATTTTTAAACTTTTTATAAAACCCTTAATTTTGAAAACTATTCTACAATTATCTACCATCTTTTTTCCTTTGAATATTAGAAAAAAGTTATTGATCGAAAAGCAATTTGAGTGCAATGTTAGTAAAGTGCAGAAAAGTTCCCCCTAATAACAATTGTTGAATCTAAAATAGCAAGTCTAAGAAAACAAGAGTTAAGTTCAAACGAGCAATAAAGTCAAGACGCAAGTAGAATAATAAAGATAAGCAGTACAACTAGTTTAAAAATAAACTGAAATTAACTATGACGTTTCAATATTCAATACGCCGTACTGTACTCTAATAAAATTCAGTCAAATAATTCTTCTAATTTGCAGAATATAAAAAAAAATTTTATTTGAGTCCTCTTAATATGAAGTTGCTGTAAATTGTATTATGAAGTAGCAATTATTTCGTGCTACGTGAGAATAATTCACAAAAAACTGAATGGTTTTTCTCTTTAATCTTCAAATCATTAACTTGAATCATTTACTACTGCATTCCACGTAAACATTATTTTGTATTGTTCTTTACTTCTCATTTATTTATAATTTCCTAAAAACTTGTCAACTTTTCACTTTTGACCTTTTTTTTGTTGATGTGTAAATTTTCATATGTCCCAAACAGTAAGTTACAAGTGTGAAAAATGCGTGAGTGGAATGAGTCAAGTGGAAAATGGAATTTGCAGTGAAGTGGTGTGTTGGCAAACTCCTAGGCGTCGCTCACATGAAGGGGCGCAATTGGTTGACGTGGGTGGAGAATATTTGAGCAGTATCAAGCATCTATAAAAGAGCTATCCAACAACTTATCATCAGATCTCAAACTTCTTTTGGTTAAATTAAAACCCTCACTACACGCTTTCATACTAACGGTAAGTTTCTCAATTTCTTTATAGAATTTCATAAAACTTTTTTAAAATTGAAATAAAAAATTATTATTATAGTGTACATTTCATTTTAAAACTTTAAAATAGTATATACCAAATTACACGCTTTAATATAAAAAAATTTTTATGTTGTCGTGTCCGAAAAGCAGTTGAAATTAATTTATTTAAATTTTTATAAAGTCGATATAAATTAAAACTCGTAATTATTATTCTTAATCTGAAATTTTATAATGAAAAATATTTTAATTTATTCAAAATTAATACAACACGTAATTAATGATTACGTTGTGAACTAGGCTATTTTTCTACGAGGAAGTAATTTCCTCTAAACTAAAACGCTCATCGTGTAGATAAACAACTTGAAATATGAAAACTAAGTTTGCGTTTAATATATTATTTTTTAAAGGAAAAGAAATTGAATTAGTTTATTTTTTTTAAAAATCAATCGAGAAAAATCAAATTCCATTATTCAAATTAAATTGATAATGATTTTTAGCAAAAACATATTACTTAAGGGAATGGAAATAAGTCCCATGGCCATCAGTGATGGTGCACTAAGTACACGACTTCATAATGAGTCAAAAATTGAGCTTCAATCTTTTGCTCGTTTCTATGGTAACTTTGATGATTTTGACGGGACAACTTTTTTTCTTTATTATTATGATGAAGGGCGTGTTGAAGAAAACTCATCTACTTCTTACATTAGAATTTTTATTACGTCATAGGTTGCATTATACTATCTTTAGGAACCTCAGACAAATTGCTGGTTGTTTAATCATAAACGTAAAGTTTTAATTAAGTCTAGAAACAAAAGAACTATGTTAGTAACATCTTTTTTTTACATTATGTGTTCACTATTGCTATCATACAAAGAAAAAAATTATTGATGACATTAAAGTTAGCAAATACCCAATGGATTTTTTAATGTCTTTTCAACCCAAACTAATTTTAAAACAAAAAAAATAAAAGAAAAAGTAAATAAAAGAAAAAGGAAGTTATATCGTTTAATTTCTCTGTAGATAATAAAAATTGCAATAACAACTTAATAAAAAATGTTACTAAAACGTTAAAAAAATCGTACTGAGTTGTCTTATTGACTTTTTAAAATACGCCTGTTATAAATACACTTAACTGGAAACTACAAATTTGTTAAAACTGATACATAATTAATTTAAATCGTTAATTTATATGAAGTTTAAAATTAATTAAAATAAAATTTAATCAATTTTAAATTTCATTTACATTGCTGTTTTATTTTAAGTCTTAATAAATTTGTTATATCCACATTTAATTATATCTTGATAAAATCAGGTTTGCAACCTTTCAACAACTCTTGATTGAATATCAAATTATGTTTTGCTTTTTGTGTTTTAATTTAAGATTTAATTATTTTATTTATTAATAAATAAAATATCGTAATTAAATAATAAGATGCAACCAAATTGGACATTCCAGTTGATGTGAATTCTTTGAAATGCAGATGACACATAATAAATAAACAACCCAACTCCGCTTAATTTCAAAACTAAAGTAGCGTTTTAATTAACAACATACAAGTTTCACATTTAAAGTTAAGCACTCAATTGAAGACAGGCATTTGTTCTCACCTAGAAAGACAGCAATATCGGAAAAAAATCTTTTTATAGTAGAATCAAAACAACAGATATATTACCATATACTCCTACTGTTACTTCAATACTACAGTCAAACATAACACAGGTTACAATGTTACACAAAGGGTCATATTAAATTGTATAACGTAGGTAATAAAAACATTCCTTACGTTTCAGACCACCTGCAACATGACAAAGGTGACGTGGCTTTCCATAACCCTCTTAGTTCTGATGGTATTCATAACCGTAGAAGTAAGTGCGCAGGTGAATTTTTCTCCTGGTTGGGGACAAGGAAAACGAGCTTTGGCCGCCGACAAATCATTAAATGGATGTTCGGACTGTACGGAAACTATGATTGAAGTTTATCGTCTTTTAAAGGTGAGACAAATTACAAAAACTATTTTTAAAAAGTGCTAAATATTTGATACGTTACAAAAGAAAAAATATAACAATGTTAATAAAATTTAAATTTACACAATAATTTATTTCCTCGTACGCCTACGTTAAATGGGTAATAATTTATGATAATTGCATAAAAAATTGTTAATTTATTTCAAATGATGCAATTAGACCTTGTACTAAATGTAACTAATTAAAAACAATGTAAATTACTGGTGAGTTATTAGTGTTGCCGTAATCAGGGCCCATCCCAAATGTAGTCTTCAATTTTTAGGTGAATTTGGACTTGCACTATTAACAGAATTGTCCTATATATATTTTATGAACCGTAATTTCGAGTAATGGCTTTAATTAAGGTGACATGAAATCGAATAACTGTTCAAACGCCCTTTTGAATAATGATGGGGGTGGGTTAACATTCGACATTTATCAAGAAGAGAACGCAAAATACTTGTGATGATTCTAATGTGCCATAAATAAACTACACAAATCCTAATGTTTTGCCTTTTTAGCGTTTGGAAGATCATTTTGCGTCCTCTCGAGGGTAATAGCATCAGGTAATTATTTTGCCCTTAATCGCTGTGCTGTGTTGTGAAGTTAGTTTTTTTAAGGAGGAGTTTTTGTAGAACAAAATTGCTATTTTACATATATTTTTTTTTGTTTTTATTTGTTTCTTTTTGTTGTTGTTGTTCAGTGACTTTTCTAAATATTTATGTTAATTAGACAATTATTTTTTAGTAGTACTAAGAAACTTGTACAACTTTTTTTTTTATTTTCAGTCACTTGAAGTTATGCCTTGATCGATTTATGATGGATAAATTGATTTAATTATATTTATAGTAGAAATCAGAATTTTTGTGTCATTTGCAAAAGATTACGAATGTAATTAAAAATAAATATCTTTATCACTAACAAAATTAATAGGGTTCTTTTATTTAATGAAATCATTCGATTTAAAACACATATTTCCTATGTTACCCAGCAAAAAAATAAAATAAAATAAAAAATAAATAAAATGTGCAAATGAACAAATAAAATAATTACAAAACATTGTTGTTTAATCCATTGATTAAAATTAATTCTGTGTAATGAAGTACAAAATAATTAGTTTTAGTTCATATTATTTGAAGCCAACTGTAATTGCCATTTATAATCCAACAAAAATTGAACTAGATCAATATTCCTATTCAATTACTAAAATATATATTTCCGGTAAGTTTTACATTTACCAAATTTTCGTTTCATGCCGGCTTGTACCAAATAGACATTTAACTTATTTAATCATCATTTACATTATGCTTTATGCTTACTAAAAATTGTAATTCTTATTTAAAAAAATAAAGTATTTAACTAGTACAGAATAACAATAACGACTTGTTTTGTTTTTTTTTCGCTATCAGAAAAGTTTAGAAATAAGTAGTTATTACATACAGTCATAGTGGATACCGTAATCTCCTTTAGTCCTATCCGCTGTACCATAACCAGAGGAACGCAAATTTGCTCTATTGAGAACTTTCTTTTGGCTTATTTGATCAATTTTCATTTATTTTTTAGAAAATTTAATTGTTTGCCTCAGAGCGCCATCTAGTCTGGGGACGGCCCTGCCAATAAGTAATCTTACATCAGATCTACGAACAAATAATGCAACTTTTGTTTTAAATGGAGTCTAGATGTACAACTGCCAGAGATGTCGAATTCATACCAAAAAAATGTTATTACAAAAATGTTTAAGAAGAATTACTATCTGTGCGAAAACTGTACAAAAAAATCCGTGTAACATATTTCTATGTTATATATATTAATAATTTCAAAATTATTATTATTTTCTAAATTAAACTTTTCGTATGGTATGGCGCAAAAGTTTCACTCGGGCTAATCAATGTACGTATTATGCAGCAACGCAACACAGTAAAATTTACCAGAATAATAGTTATTTTATTTAATCATGAGATAAATGTACAACTGATAAATTCTGCATGATGCGGGATCTGATTAAAATTTAAATTCATCTACATAATAATTACTCGTTTCAGGAAACTCATTAGGCTTCATTCAGATTCATGCGAATCTTGTTGAAATAAATGTAAACAGTTAACAAGGTCTGCGTATGGTGTGTATGGTTGTGCCACTGCAGCAATGACTTGATGAATCAACTCGAGTTGTGATTTATCCAACAGCTAAAATTAAAAAATACTAATCAACTTTGAATAAAACAAATTGATATGTACAGTATTTTAGCGCATATACTTATAACTACACACTTTTTCGTTTCAAGTTAAAAGCTTCGCACAACCTTGTCCTATTTTATCATTTTATGTCTTAAAAACCATTATAACAAGCGTAATGCACGGTATATGTGCTACAATACAGTAGATTAAAGTTTAGCATTTTTTTCTTAGCGTAATGTAAACAGCAATTCAATTATTAATCATAGAAAATTGTTAAACCTTTACTAATTTTTAAAATTGTAAAACTGTAAATACCTGGCGGCAAAAGTCCAATGCAGCTATACAAAACATTTCTCTATCAAATATTTCTTGCTTTCCCATTCGTCTCTGAATGTACGAAAATCTATAGAAAGGAGGAATTATTACAAAAGCTAAACAAAAACTAAAATACAGCTTAAGTACAAGAATCGGATCCAACAATTAGTTGATGCGCTGATAAAAAAACAGGTGAGACTCCAAATTGCCATAGATATTGGTGATCTCTGTGTAAAATTTGACAAAGATAGCATCACCCATTCTTGAATGAGAGGCTGCTGCGACTGAAGATATACGCTTTCAAATACCTGAAATTCAATGAAATCTGAATATTGTAAAAGATTAATGCAGTAAGTACTTACATTGAAGACAACCGATGCCAACATTTGAGGATGAGGCTGCTGATTTGAAATAAATTCACCAATAACCTTGTTCATTATGTCCGAAGGTGGAAAGAAGTCCATAAGAAATACTGGAAGAACGCGAGATACGACTTCTGCTTCATTCGGATATCCTTTCTTGATTCTTTATTATTAAAAATTAATTTATTTAAAATTTAGTCTTCAGTTTAAAAAAATGGAAGTTTTTTTAATCATATTTTTCAAATAATAAATAAATTGCATAAAATTTTCCAAATTACTACTTTAAACTTACCTATCAAATAAAACTGTAACTCTTTCCATAGCAACAATTAAAGATTCAGCATCTGTGCCTTGAGGATTGTAACTATCAAGCAATTCGACACTAGCAGATGCAACCGATGGACTCCATTTATCATTTTCTTTACTGGTGTACATGCATGATAACATTAAACTTAAGCCTACCAAAGATCTAATTGGATTCGGTTGACAAAATCTAAAATTAAATATCAAATTCCTTTAATAATTTTCATAATCACTCTCAAAAATTCATTTTTATATACCTATCCACACTAAGCTTGACAAGCAATTCCGCATCTTTAGCACCAATCACTTCAGCCAAGAGCAATCTCTCTAAACCGTGCATTATGAGCAAATAAACACTGAGTGGATGCGAATCCTCAGGACTAGAGGCGATTTGGATGCTCACCTATAATCATAACATCAAAATATTTACTTAAAAACCAATTACCCATGGCAAAATGTTAAGTGAACCTGTAGAGCTTTTGCAGCAAAATCAGTTTCTTGCATATCATTGTAATAATTTTCCAAAATGTAAAATAAAAGTGTCCAAGTAATTAACATATGATCCTCACTATAATTACTGCATCTAAAAACAGTATAAAAAATAAAGAAAATAAACAAATAAGTAATAGTATTAATAATTGCTGTACTAACGAATTAATATTTTCTAATTGTTTAGAAATATAATCCATGGAAAGTGCGAGAAAAAGAAGTGTTTCTTCTGATGACCCTGTTTCTAATAAATATAAGAAGCCGTGCAATGTTGATATACGAGTCGGTAAATGTGTACTTTTAAGACTACTCTCCAAAATCTTTTTAAGTCTTTCAGCAAACTCTAAGTCCTTAAATAATAATAAAAATATAATGCTTGACTTATTTTAAACATTTAACAAATTCTTAATTACCATTCCAACAACAGCAGCTGCTTTGCTAATGCCCAGAACTAAATAGGATGCTAGTAATTCATCTTCTGGAGGATGAGTTCGATATAAATCCATAAGAATATCCAACATCCATTCAAACTGAGCTCGTTCTGTGAATAAATCTGATAACTGAACGACGGAACGGGTAACCTCTGTCAGAAGAGCCAATGGAAGACGTGTTATAGTTAAAGGAGCTAACCATTGCGAATACAAGTCTAAGAGAAAGTGAAGACAAGAATTGATATCTAGTCCACTCGCTATTAAACGGCGTTCGCGTTGATGAAATTCGATAGAACCAACTGGAAAAGATCCTGACGATGGCACATCACTTTCAGGTTCTTCCAACATTCCCGTTGCTGTCCATAAATATTCTAATGACACTTGACTAGTTCCGTATTTATCAGAAAATAATTTCCGTTCAAGATTTACCTCATACAACCCGTTACGAGTACAAGTCTCTTTTAAAACCATTTCTTTCACTCTCCGATGCACAATTTCAAGAACCACACCTAACTTTTTGCCACACCTCGTATGCAAAAATGCAATCGGTTTATCTCTTTTATGATATAGATAACTACTGTTATTCGGGTTTCCTAATTGTGGTGTTAGCAATGTTTGTAGCAACAAACCCGTAAGGCATTTGACAGCTAAACAACTTGTTTCTACTCGTTCCACCTCTTCTTCTAATTCTACGCCTTCATTTGTCGGAGTAGCACTAAGAACTCCCAAGAGGGCCATCCATGTCTCTTCAAACTGCTGACGGCTCTTCCAACCTAAAATATTATTACACTGTTAACAAATTTATGCATTAATTTTAAAATAAAAATAAAAGTTAATGACCTAAGGTGTTCACTCTAAATATGAATTGCCTAAGAGCTTCATGTTCCTGTAAGTAATCAACTGGTAAAGGCGGTACTGACATACGAGGTGATGTTGTCACTTCAGGACACCAACCCATTTGCCAAAGGATGGGAGGCGTGCGGCAGTAACTGTTGACTGGAGGCAAACGTGCTACACCTATTTAAAAAATTCATATTTGTAACAGAATGTAAAAAAAAAATTCAAATTACAATAACAAACCGAAAATAATATGACATAGCTTCGTTTTTATGAAGTCTGGAAACCGCAAACAAGCAGAATCCTCATTTCGAATCGTCGTTTCTACCCACAATACTAATTCTGCAGCCCAATCACACGTCTCGGGAACTCTCGGCACATCTGTGTCTAATAAAAGCCGTCCTACACCTGATACTGGCAAACGAGGTATAGACTCATCTTTGACAACTGTTATGTAAATAAAGTAAAAATTAATTTATTACAAAAATCTATTTCCCATTTCACTTACAAAATGTGACCAAGCGATGAACACCAGCAACTGCGGAACACACCCACGAAGTGCAATCGCGTAAGCCAATCACTCCCGATACATTAGGATCGCCCAACATAGCATCAATTGCATCAAGACCTACGTCCAAATATAGCGGGGACGGGTCAGCTTCTTTGCTTACCAACCAATGTAAAGCCTATTGGGTTATAATTATGATTAAATATATTTTATATTTAGTAAAAGTAAATTTTGTACCTCTATACATAAAATACAAAATCGACCAATATCTCTAAGGGAATCAGTTGCAATTTCAGAAAACCAAGGGATTTGGTTTATAGTTCTTAAATAACGCGTAATAGCAGGTACTAATTGAAATATTAATTCCCATACATTCTGATCTGATAATAAATCGATGAGCCTGTTATGATATTTTATTTCTTTCGGTTTAAGTAATGATTTATCACAGGTGAGAAACACTTGATGAGGGCGTGGCATTAATTCTATAAGATGGCTCAAATGTTGCAAAATGATGGAAACTGCAGCCCGATAAAGTGGCGCTTCTCGTCCAACGGGAGATGGGCTTGGTAGTGGAGACTCACCAGGAGATGGAGATTTACTACTTTTCACGTGAGCTTCTAACGTAAGATTCAACCCTAACAATAGACAGTCGTCTAAAATTGATAGATTAAAATCCTAAAAATAAAAAAAAAATATTAAATGCTATTTTAAGAAAACTATTTAATTTTTTTATCTTTACTTTAGTTGACATTATTTCAATTATATCATCGTATGGTAATTTACTCAGTAATTTACTACACTCTAGACCACAAGCAGTCGATGAAAAACACTCTTTGCGAACGATGTTTGTGTAACGTTCCTAAAAGAATTACATTATTTTTCATGCAATGCAATAATCACTTCATTTAATTACCTTGTCCATTACTATTCCAACAATACAGTCTGCAGAAAAAGAAGTTTGAGAAGATTTAACTTGAACTCTTGGAGTATGAGGAAAACAATGCGATCGCAGTTTTATCATGAGTGTTTCCAACTGACTATGTCTGCATATAAAATCAGTTTAAATCAATTAAATCTTAAAATAATAACAACCAAAATTATCATCACCTTTTGGCTAAACCTGATGACTGCAACATAAATAAGTGCTTATCAAGTTCTTCAGCTGGAAACTGTCTTGCACCTTCTTCTATTGGTTCCACCAAAAGCATCTCTAGGCGATGACAAGCCATAGCGTCGCACGCACGTGAAATCACAAGATGATGGGTAGATAAAAATTTACTAATGATAAGCATAACCAGAGCTCCACTTTGACTTTGATGAATTGCTTCAAGACAAGCTAATGTATGTTTGAGAAAACTTGGTTGTGTTAAATTTTCACATCTCGTTTGAATTGCTTGAATAAAAAGACCACTTGCTGCAGAATTTCGATGAATTGCACTGAAACAAAAACAACTTAATAAGCATTAATTAATAAGATTAAAAATTGCTCTTAAATTACCCTATTAAATCCTGAACTGGAAGTTCAGAATGAAGATGCACTATTTCATTCACATGATTAACTATTAACCAGGTCATATGTTCAGCATCAGTCAAATTCTCACACTAAATTTATAATTACACAAATTTAAAAATTATTCAGATTAAAAAACCGAATCAGAAAAATTTACCACGTAATCACAAAATAAAATAAGTCCTCCCATTCGAACCATCTCATTGTTACACGATTGTACCGTTGAAATCTGATTTTCAACGATAATACTGTCACAAAATAATTATTTTTATTATTTTACATATTTTTAAGCAATTTAATAAAATGTGATTAAACCTTGATCCTCCATAAGATGTCCTTCTATTACTAGTTTTCATCACTTGTGCCCAAAATAATTGATCATCGTAATTGAGCAAAATAAGAATATTACACCATTGTAACGTCACTGTTGGAATTAGTGAAGCTAATCGAAGAAATGTAGTGTTCATCTCATAAACACTAAAATAACCAGGTGGGCATTTTTCTTTTATAAGGTTCATACACACAGTTGCAACACGCCTAAATATACCTAAAAAAAATTTAAAAATTAAACTCGAACTGATCACACAAAAATTCAACTTAAATACCTGACTGAAACATATGCATCATATACAGTAATAAATGAGCTAACTGTTGACTTAAAAAACAATGAGCTAGTGGGTCAATGGTTGGAGTTGTACATAACCTGTATATTTCCGATGAAATCATGCCAATTACTTGTAGAAGAAACCTTAAAGAAATAAAATATTTTAAAATTGTATCAATAGCTGCATTAAAAAAAGCAGTAGCATTACCTTGCGATAATTTCTTCTGGTGAACGGTTAAGGAATGCTGGATGTGGTGGAAGTGCAGTTTCTTGTGATTCTTCCAAGTGCATGTGAATAGGAAGAGTGTCTGAGAAAACACACACTTCGAGATTTAACTCTGATAGCCTTCCCAACACAACTTCTTCTTTAGATTGTGCAATGAGTACACGCAAAACAGCCAGCACTAACCCAAACCAACGTTCAAGATGAGCACGAGTTTTCTACAGAAAGAAAAAAATAAGTAAATAAATCATAAAAAATATCTACATAATACAGTAATGCAATTGTTTTTTTAATTACCAAATTATGTGCGGGTGAAAATAAAATTTTCAGCAATGGATCTACTGGTCGAAAAACGCTCGGTGCTACTGTTTCAAACAAGCGATGTAAAATATCGAGCGCTGGTTGTGTATCTATGAGAATTTCTTGTCGAGCAAGTTGCGGCAATACAATATCTATAATTTGTCGAGATAATTTTTTCCATTTTTCTTCACTCTCTTTTCTGCTTTGTTGCAAAATTAGAATAAATAATTCAAGCACTTGCTCATATTGAATAAGTCGTAGCAACATGGAAATAATAACTTCACGTTGCGTATCTAATTCTTTTCCCGCATCTGCTTTGTTAACAACACCACGCATTAGAAACAAATCTTCAACTATTGGAATTAAACACGGAATAGCTAAATAATAAAAAATGTAAAAATTATACCAATTATTTTAGAAAAATAAAAATAAATAAATATATTTACCATGCGTCATTGGTGGTTGTCCGCTTGCCATTATTCCATCACACAACTGAATTATTTTTGGAACTCCAATAATTAATTTTGAATGATATCGTTCATAAGACAAAAGAACAAGAAAATGAAAAATACTTGGCAGTAATAATTCAGATCGACTGTAAGAGTTAAAATAAAACATTAGAAATTTATTTTTTTTAAAATATTCGTTATAAATAATTTACCAAATTTGTCCCTCCTCAAAAAATTCAAACTGTTTTAGAACAAATCCTATAAATATTTGATCAGAGTCAAGAAGGCAATAATTAACCCGTAATTGAACTAGTTGTGAAAGAAGATTTAACACTTGGCTGTGAAGCAAAATGTCGCTGGTCACCGTGTACTGCTTCAAAGCTTTGATGACTAGTGGCTCAAATAGACGAATATACGAAGCTAATGACGATTTATCACCAGTTTTGCCTATGGTTTTAAATAACGAAGCCAATTTTTTCTCACTCTGACGTCTCACCCAGCCAACCCAACTAAAAAAAATATACAAATTATTTAAAAGTTCCATTAATAGAATTACAGAAAAATAAATAGCTACTAACTTGACTGATGATTCAGTTTGTTCAGTTATTGACGACGTTCTCATCATTGATTCTGATAAAGATTGCATTAGTTGTGTGTAAGGAGCTGTGAAGCAGTGATGATATAACCCTGGCGATGATACAGTCGACTGGAGTCGAGTAGCCCGTCCAGGTTTCCGTGCTGTATTTGTTTGAGGTGGTCCTTCCCAAGCATTAACTAAATTTATCCCAAATAAGGCTTTCAACAACTTAAAAAAAAATAAATTTTAAAAATAATTATTAATTGAAATATAATACTACTCATTAAATATTTTTATCACCTGTTGAACACATCTTAAAGTAGCCATTGCTTCCAACGTAATTGTGCTTTTAAGATAACTAAGTATCTCTTCTGCATACTCGCCAATTTCAGTCATTGTTGAAATTTCTAACAACTGTGACATTACATCAAGACACGTTCGTAAAAGTGCTGAAAATCGTTCCGTTCCTTGCATATCCAAAGTTAACTTGTAGTTAGAGTAAGCTGATTTTAAAACTTCAAACATTCGCAGATAATGAGGAAGACCATGAAAAGCTCCCAAACCAATCGAAGCAGACGCTGGCTTGACAACTGGCCTCTCCCTTTCTCCTTTCTCTTCTTTATCCACTGATCCCGGTTTTGTTACTGATGCTTTTGAAAATGTTGAAGTACTGGCATTTTCTTTCGATTTATTTTTCCTTTTAATTGGGCTTATGTAAGATGGACTTGGAAGTGAAGAAAGTGTGGTTTTAGAAGGAGGTGGAGTTGGTGATTGGTCTTCAATTGCGTGAGACATCATATTAAGAAGTCTGAAAAATAAATTATCTCAATTAACGGGTAATTTTTTGCCCAATTACATAATTTACACTATTTAAACAATTGTGAAAAGTTTTCACTGAAAACCATAAAATAAGTTTTAAAATTGTAAAAAAAAAATAATTTAATATACAGTCAAACTTCCCTAAGTCGAATCATCATAGTTCATCAAAAAAAATTCGAGATGTAGAAAATTCGAGTTATAGAAATAATGTAATAATGTAAAATGTGATGCAAAAATTTTCGAAAAAATTCGAGATATAGAACAATTCGACTTATAGAAGTTCGAGTTACGGAAGTTCGACTATATTTGATTTTGCTACTCTTGCCTCTGTGGATTAGCACAGCATATGTGATTTTAATACACAATTCAAGTTAAATAGTGATTTCTTATAACATTACCTCATCAAATGAGTAAAGAGGCACTCTGCTATTGCAGTTATTTGCTTATCTCCAAAAATACCCCAACGTTCAACGTTTTCATTACCAGAATCTGTGTGTGACTGAAAGGTTTTGAATGCATTTCCTGAAAAGATTATTTCATTACATAAAGTTATTTTATGTAAATGTTAATTTTACCTGCAAATAAATTTCCCACTAACTGTAATGCATTTTGATGCGAATTTAAATCCATGGAGATACTGGTGTCAGTAACAAGTGAAAGAATAAAACTTACTAACCCAATTCCTCCAACAAAACTGTGACCTTCATATGCATTCCTGGATAACAAATTTATTAATAAGTTTAAGTTTTTCTTTCTATTAGTTATCTTTACCCAAGCGATATTTCGCGTCGTAGAGTTTGTGATTTTACTTGCGAATGGACGGTACTTAATCCACACATCCATGCATACGAGTAAAGAATCACTGAATATTCGTCAGAAAGGAGGCACAAAGCATGACAACAACCAAACTGAAAATACACATACAACAAATATATCTCAAACAATAATTAATACAAAAAACAAAAATCTCTGTAATACCATTAATGACTTAGATGTTGACGATTTCAAATGTTTCACAAGAAAATCAACTACTCGAGATAAAGCCATTTCTGTCGAAGTATTAACAATAAATTTTGCACGAACTGTATCAAATGGACGAACAAGATTGTTTGCTGTTTGTCGCGAATGATTTGCGTCGTCGTAAACAATAGGTTCTAAAAACGTATCAGTTTTCTCCTTAGCTAAAGCAATTACAGGGTCGTGTTGTGGATGATCAGCAGGATAAAATACGTTTGGAATCATTTTTACTAATGCTAAAGCAGCCGCTTGCCTTACTCTACTGTCATCATCACCAAGCAATGGAAATAAAATTTTGTTAAACATATTTTCTTGATAGCGTGAAATTCTAGAACCTTCGGACATTTCAATATATGCGACCACTTTGAAAGAAACAGTTGCCAATAACTCTAAAAGTTCCACTTTTACTAGCCAATAAGGATGTTTAGTTAGTTGTAATAACGAATTCAATATGCGCATTCCTTGAGCCCCATCTTCAGAGCTCAAAATACTTGACAGACACAGTTTAAGAGATCCGAGAGCTGAACGACAAGCTACCGAAGAGTCATTTTTCAATATTACGAGTAAACCATCGATCAGTTGTTGAAAGATAACTGTAATTTAAAAATAAAAAACTGAATACATTAAAAAATTAATTAAATTTTTATTTCACCTGTTGAAGAATCTGTAGCAGTAAATTTAGTTAAAGAATCAAATCGTCCTAAAGATATACGAAGAGAAGCTCTGAGCAAACTGCCAATTAAATAAGCAGCACTTCCCCTCATTTGAGGATCAGAATGATAAATAAACTTTAAAACATCCTGAATACGTTGATTATCCACTAAAAAAAAAATTTAATTTAATCTCTTATTTTGTATTTTGATAAAAATAAATACCTTTTCCGTCATCTTTGAACAAATTGATAAAAAATATTTTCGGTTCAAGTCCAACTGATGCTGACAAACATCCCAAAGCCAAAGCTTTGACACTTACTCTAACATTCTTATCTGGCATAAGTACGCCAGGCGATCCAGTCAGCAAAAATGATGAGCAAAGAAGTCGTGCACAATACAATAATGGGCAAGCAGAATCGGAAAATGAACCAATATCCCCAATTCGAAATGGAACATCAATTGTCTGAGGTGAATTTGTTGTTCCTGGATCCCAGGTGAATGCATCATCATTTTCACAGTTCAAGTGATCATCATTAGTTGACTTTGACAGCCTCTGTTTTAATTTCGGGCTACGAGTTAAAGTGCCAATTGCAGGAGCCCGTAATAGAACAGAATCCTTTACTTGACCAATCTTCACGTTAGAATATTCTGACTTGTCATCGTCACCGACTGACGAACAGCTAGCTTCTTCGAGTCCTAAAGCATCATCTTCCAAAGATTGAACAACAGGTGAGGCAAAATTTTCCGATTCACCAACTGAACTATCCAACGAAGTTAATCCTTCAAAAATAATAAAAACACTATTAAAATATGAATTGTAAAATAATACAAGTATTACTTTCTCGAGCTGATTGAATCACACCATCCGAAGTACTGTATAGATCATCCTCAATTCCTGATTCGTCTCCAGCCAATGAGACTAACGAGCCAATTTCAGCTAAAATAATTTATTTTAAAATTAATAAAAATTTGAAATGTTTAATAATATGTAATTATACCACCAGCTTGAAATTGTCCTAATTCGAGAATATCTGCCGTGTAAATTCGTGTTCGAGAAATACCCTTTGTTGATAAAAGTGATGATACCAACAGAGGTGGTGATGCAAGTAAAAGTTGCTGCAACGCTTCTAATGATGTCGTTACTACATTGTGGTCTGGGTGTTGAGTGTAATGAAGAAGCAATTCATAAACCTATTAAGATTAATAATTTTTATAAATTTTTATCTGATAAAAATTAAATTTTAATTAAATAGCGCACTTGGATGAGTTGATCTAAACCGTAATGAACTTGAGGTTGCCGATGACGAACACCAAAACTGCCTTTTAATGTTAAATTTTCCTGTTGATCTTCATTCAGATGTGGAATTATATGTCGTAAACAGGAAAGTGCACCCAAAAGGGTAGGAATGTGCTTATCAGGAGTGACAGGAATAAGCATTTCTAAAAAATGTTGATAATTGTAAAATTATTTTGAAAGTTGGATGAAAAAACATCAATTTCAAATCACCAAGCAATGCGCCCAGAAGCCAACTGAAAAATAAATTTGGTTTTCGAGAATGTTGACATATAACTGCCAAAGAAACTGCAGCGGTGCGGCGAAAAACAGAAGATGTCGATTTAAGATTGTTTAAAAATGATTTCAGTAATAACTAAAGCAGAAAAAAAAAATAGAATAATTTCCAATGTTATTTACATAATTTTCAATATTTTTTTTCACCTTTATTTCACTATCATTAGCAAACTTTCCAAGGATCGGACATATTTTTTGCATAGCAGATGCTAAGGTTTCTTGAATCGACTCTTCTCCACGACGTGTCATTTGAGTGATACATGGTATCAAGTTTACAACATAAGGTCTAAATAAAATGCATATGATACATTAAACATGTCTGCCTAATTTCTACACAATAACAACTTTACCTGCATTTTTGAGGTCTAATCAAATGACATAAATCTGCAAATCTCCACAAAGCAGCTCTTAGCATTCTAGCGGGTCCATTCTTCTTAATTTCTTTATATAATTCCACTTGAAGCCGACCCAAATTTGTTTCCATAAGGTTCTGAAAGGACAAATAAATTATTATTCCATAAGAACTTCAAGTTTATTCAAATTTGTATAGTTTACTTTGATTGTTCTGTTCAAACATTCGTCTGCTATCATTCGTACATCGGCATCTGTATCATCGCAACACAAGAGGAATGTTTCCATTGCAATTCCTAGGAATTTTGGAAAATCTTGAACCAAACGTAAACTAGGCGAGGAGATGGCGTCGGCGATTGTACTACAATGCAAGATCTTTTCTTTCGATGTAAGTGGCTGATCTCTTTTCCTAGAAAAATAAAAAAAAAATATTATTTAGTTTTTAGACTTAATTTTGCATTTTTTTATCCATCATTACAGATAGCAGGACGTAATTGTTATTGTTACTAATTACACGACCGGGTGTCACACATAATTAAAAAAAACATACTTACTTGACTGTGATCTCTTCCATTTGCTTATGAGGCTGAAAAACTTTCAAAGCCTCAAAAGCTTTGAATAGTTTATCTAAAGCCGCCATTCTGGAAATGATTAAATTAAAGCTAAAAAATTAAATTTTTGACTGTTATCAGCTGACGGCTTCTTCACTTCAGCCATCTTTTTAACGTCACTCGATGCAGAATATCCTTTAGCAAGAGTGTCGCCATCTACCGATAATAACTAAACCTAATTTATTTTTATAATGCAATTTTTAAAATCAGCTTAAGAATAATCTAATAAATATTAAGATTTGCGTAATTAAATATTAAATTTAAAATGTATTAAAGTATAATTTTTTAAAGACAAAGTTTAAATTGTATTGCATTGCAGAATACCTACAGGCGGCGGCGATTTGGAATGTTTACTGCAAAACAGGAAATAATTTCCGATTTGATGGCAACTACTGACTTGTAAAATAAAAATTGTTTTATCCAAAACATGGCTTGTCTTCCTGAACCTGTTAGAGTAAATGGTACAATCAAGGTAGATAATTAATAAAATAATTGAGGTATCTGTTGTTTTAATTATTTTTTTAAAGCTTTTCCGTTATTTAGCTTTGGGTTTTGGAGTATTATGGGGGCAACATAGACAAGAAAAATTACAAAAACGTGAAGTATCAATTCATAAAATTCAAGTGGCACAAAACGAAATTAGAAATGCAAAAAGGAAAATTGTAAAACAATTCGAAAATAGAGGTTAGTCTTGCATTTATTTTTATTCACTTTAAATAAACAATAAGAAAATTCATTATTTATTTTTTAATTATTTTCAATACTTCAGAGGAAATGCTGTATTTAGGTGAACAGGCCGGAGTAATACGAAAAGATAATTTTGATGAGCAATATCCACCACCTAATGCTAGATTGTTGGAGATATTGTGTGATAGAGAAGTTTCGTTTATTACAAGAAATAAGTGTCTGGAAGGTTTACGCCCACCGTTGACCTTACCATGTACAAGAATTGATGACATTAAGGTACAATACCCAGTTAAACCAGAACAGGATATCTAATATTATTTGAAATAAAAAATGTATTTATTATTATTATTTATTATTTTAAATAGTATTTAAATTTTATTCTTTTTCAATTAAATTAATTTATTTGTAAAAATTATTATTATTGTTATTATTATTATTATTAAATTCAGTTGTAACTTGACTTTTGTTAAATAAACATGTTACTCAAACATTTATTGAAACTTTTAGAAAAGCATTTAGTAATTATTGATATTAGTTAATTTTAAGATTTGGAACACATTACAGTTTAACACTGACATAAAGTCACGTTACAGCCATTCTTCTGGGTTGTCGTCTTTCCTCGTTTATCATCCTGTTAATGGGATAAAAATAAACGGTAGTTTTTCTGGTTCAATTGAAACTTGATTGCTGGAAGGAATAAATGCTCGAGTTGAGACGTTGACAAACATTAAAAATATTCTGAGCGTTACTCTACTTAGGCAACTCAAGAACTTTTTTGTAGCTATTTTCACCAACGAATAAAAACGTTTTTTTTTTATCATTGTGCAATCAAAAGATTTCATTATTAATACTAATGGAATCTTTTGATAGCACAATAAAAGTAATTACCGTAAATCATCTTATAGAATAGCATATTTTAATCAGTGTCAGATCCAGACAATTTCTCCAGGAGGGGAGTGGGAGGTGGGGGGGCGATGCACAATCTTTCAATAAATAAAATAAAATTTCAAAGATTTTAATTACTTAAAAACCAAAAAAAAATCGTTGTTTCTTACAAAAAATTGTACTAAATTAAAATCAATGATGCATGCATGTATATTTGTATATAAACAATTAATTTAATCCATATTTAATAGGATCAGAGTAAGATCCAGCTCGATTCCAATAATCAATTGTTCTAATTCTATAAAATCCTCGAACTAAACTATCGGTTTCATTTTCACGCTTGGAAACTAAATTAAAGAAAAAAAATTTGTTTATAATAATCTAAAAACTTACAAAAAACTTACTTCTTGGAATGAAATGAAAAGTGCTGAAAATTATATCCTTGGAATTAATTTTCAGGTACGGGCCAGCTGAAGAATTTCTTGACAATTCAATTTCGTATGTTTTAATACACCTAAAGTTGTATTTAAAACAATATTACAACGTTACCATATGAAAAGGTAGATTTAAGCAAGGTAAGTGGTCGTTTGAGACTGAATTTCTGATCAATTCATCTTAAAAAGTAGAGGCATTAACAGCACAAATTAATGTAAAATATGCATTCCACTAATAAGTGTTCAGTTTAACTAGATTATCGGATTATAATAATTCATACTTATTGTTAACAGTTTTGCTTCTCCAAGTAATCAAAACAATATTGCTTGTGATGTTATAAATACGAACATTGGACACCTGACAAAAAGTTTCTTTAAAAAAATGCACATTGGTTTTTCAAGTGACTTACAATGCCAGGACAGGACAATGGTTTCTGACAAATATGCAACAGTCGCACTCCTGGCAATGGCAATTTAAATTTTTTTAAATAAGAAGTTGTCGATATTGAAAAAGGACCTTTCATAATAGGCTCCTTAAAGATAATAAAGCAATTCATATTAAATATGTAATTCACGCTAAAACCAAATCAATAGAAACAATTACTTCTGCTTTTAACATTCGTCGAAACTGACTTCTTGTTGGAGTAGATGGGCGACCAATTTGTTCCCATATTAAAAATGGGTTGGTTTTAACACTATTATCCATTATGAACCAAGAAGCCATTAAACCTATATTTACAAATTTAAAATCCAGTTTATATAAAGAACTTAATTAAATTTCTTAATGTTCTTTATTGTACTTTGATTAGTTGATGTTGATGGCAAGTTTTTAATATAAAATTTAATTCTAGCTGTAATGTTATTGGTGATATTAGTATCATTGCTATGGTAAAGTATAGCAGTTAAATACCAACTACAATGAAATAAACAATTATTGAAATTAACTTATTAAATCTTACCGGTAACCATTTACTTGTCTGTAATTGATGTTCGATTGTGAGTTGTAACTATGGCTCCAATATTACTTGAGTTAAGCAGAACTTGACTACCATTAACTAAAAAAATAAGAACTTAAATAAGTCTTTCACAGATTTAATTTTTTTATTTAAACCTGAAATACTAAATGGTAGAGATGTTTCCCCTAAATAAGAGAGCAGCTTCAAAACGTTATAGGACGGTTTTCGTATTAGAATTACATAAGGTGGAACTGTGTTATTTACTTGAAATCTTGCAGTCAAAGTTCTTTGCTCATAAACTTGTGGTTGATAACTGAGAAATGCATTATCATTACTTAAAAGTGAGTATGTAGGTAAAGGATTATCCGAAGAAAATTGCATGAGCCAATGTTGGCTGATAATCTGTAATACATTTTATATATTTTATGTAAATTAACCAATTAAAAATTATGTTGTACTTTAGCAATAATTGCAGCGTATGTTGTGTCACTTCTCCAAGGTAACGGACGATTCCAACCCACCATTGGATCTGCCTCACTATAATTACATTAAGCCATTTTGAAAACAAAAAATCCACTTTATTAATTTATTTATTTATTTATTACTCATTGTAAAATGGCAGGTTAGAAAACTTTGGAAATAATTGTTTGACATAATTAAAAATTGCCTTTTCTTCTTGCAGTATAAAAAGTGATTGACCTCCTCCCTTTAATTTCAAATAAAAATGTAAAAACTAAAAAAATTGTAAAAATTGTTTTTATTTTACCTTTTGATGGATTGACAGGTAATCTAGCCGAATCCCTATTTGCTTAGTGAAATAATTAGTTCCATTATAACAGTGACGAAGCAGTGCCCACGAGATAGGAGAGCGCCCTGGTATAAGCCGATTACCTGGGCCTCCTAAACGGAGATTTTGATGAGCAGCAAGAAGTCCTTCCGAAGTTGCATCATAATAATTTAAGAAACCTAAGTTGGAATAAAATTAATGTGTATAAATTTTAAAATTAAAATTAAACCACCTTTCAGAGTCATTGATATATTATCAAAATCATGATTATCAGGTTCATTCCAACTTTCAAAATTCCATGTTTGAACATACTTTAATCCATAACGATCTGAAAATAAAATAATTTGAAGTTTATATTTTTATTTTTTTTAAACAATATTGTTTTAGGTATACCAATGCAGTGAGTTGCCAATTCTTTAATCAGAAGGCGCCACAAATGCACTTCAGTTTCATTTTCAAAATCTCGAAATAAATCATTCGGATTTCCCATTACTTCAAAACCCGGTTTTAAACCATTCATTTTGATCAAGTCTATGAAATTATCTAACAATGTAAAATTGAAATGTGGTGTCTCATTAAAAAAACTGAAATTAATTTTTTTAAATTAATTTTCCTGTAACTTGTAATTAAATAAAGACATACGTAATATTTACAAGTTGTAATAACCAATGGATCCGAACTTGCATGTTTTCATCGTCTGATAACCCACCAATTAAAGCAAGATTTAATTTCATATCTTCACTAAGAAAGAATGTGTCTGCTTTTTTGTGAGGTTGAGGAGGACTGAGTATAATTACGTTAAATTATTGAAATTATTAATATAATTTTAGACGTTTAATTAAGCTTTTCAAATTAAAAAATAAAAAAAGAATTTTTAATTACTCACCACAGACCTGTACTAGCCCAGAATTTGGACATGGTTTTTGCTTCCGGTTTCCCAGCATCAATATACACATTATAACGCATTCCAGAAGAAGATCCGATAAAAATAACGAATAAAAATACGGATTTCATCCTAATCTTTTGCTTAATTTCCTAATAATAATAAAAATACTTTAAAAAAATAAATGCTAAAAAAATCTGTGTTCGCTTAATGCTAACACAGATTTTTTGACATTTATTTAATGTAGGTTTTGGGTTTTATCAAAATTAGAAAATACAATATAAATGTAATTATTGTTGTTCACGGTACATTCGTAACTGAAAAACTTGAAAATGACATTTAAATTTATTTCTAGGTATCGTCCTTCGCTTACTTGTATACAGATTAGCTAACTACAGACCTACAAAACCAGCTATCCGGCATATGTGTTTGTACGTTTTACAAAGTCAAGGTCGGCATGGAATTATCTTAGCAGTTTTAATCAAACGTCTAAGCTGTTTGGATCACATAATTACGAAGCAATTTTGTAACTCAGTCAACATGATTGAAAACGCTAAGAAAGCTGCTGCGTATAAAGCTATTGATACGTACGTAAAGGTGAAGTAAAAATATTTCTTTGTACAATATCTAAAGTTCTTGATTTTAAAAGAAAAAGAATAGTCATTTAAAATAATTGTGCTAATGCAATCAATAAAATTAACTCAATTACGTAGTAAGTTTTATAACAAGTATTTCATGTGTTGATCCTTCCACAAGATAATGACGTGATGTAGCAAGCTCGAGCTTGTTCAAATTAATTGAAATTTAGTTTTATTATAAAATGTAAATTTTTTAGTGTAATTTATTTATAATAATTATTATTAATTTATCGTAGAATAATTATGCAATTGGAATCGGAAGTGGATCTACAATTGTTTATGCAGTTCAGCGACTTGGTGAGTGATTTTAAAATGACATTTGATTGATAATTAACAGTGATATTTTTGTATTGATTAAATAGCTACTAAAGTACGCGAGGAAAATTTAAATATAGCTTGTGTTCCGACATCATTTCAGGTATTATTCATTACATATTGATAAGTCTTATTACATAATCAACTTAAATACAGAAAAATAATTTTTTCCTAAGGCTCGTCAATTGATTTTGGAAAATAATTTGCAACTTTCCAACCTTGATCGACATCCAGAAGTAAATAAACATTTTACCCGAATTTCTACACCTCGATATCTTTAATGAATTTACTTTGTGTTCTTACAGCTTGATATTGCGTTTGATGGAGCAGATGAAGCCGATTCTGATCTTACACTTATTAAAGGTGGCGGAGGATGCCAAACTCAAGAAAAAATTATTGCTGCTTGTGCTAAAGAATTTGTAGTCATCGCTGATTATCGGTACAATTTAGGAAATAGCTGCGAAATAAATTCTAATTTTGTTTCACTAATACAGGAAGAATTCCAAGCAACTAGGTGATAATTGGTCAAAGGGTATTCCAATTGAAGTTATTCCTATGGCTTACATTCCTGTTATACACAGATTAAAAAATTTGGGTGGTACAGCTGATTTGAGAATGGCATTGATGAAAGCAGTTGAGTATTATTTAAGAATTATTTTGTAAGGGATATTTAAACCATCTCACGTTTCTTTTATAGGGTCCTGTTATTACAGATAATGGAAATTTTATCCTTGATTGGAAATTTGATAAGGTTCCTGACGACTGGGATAATGTGAATAAAATTATCAAAATGCTTCCAGGAGTTGTAGAAACTGGATTATTTGTCGGTTTAGCAAAAAAAGCCTATTTTGGAGAAGCTGATGGATCAGTTACAGAAAGAAATGTGTGATAATTTTTGTTATGCACATTGATCAAGTGATTTAATTAAATAATGTTTATTAAATTTTCGTAATAATTGTAATTGATGTTTTATTTATTATAATAGCAGCAAATGGATATTAGTTATTTCTCATACACGAGTAATTTATAGAGCTATTGATATAATCAAATATCTATAAAAGCAATCAAATAAAAAATTTACTTTTGTAAAAATCTAAATTACCAAAAAATTTTAAAGACATGTTTTATATTAGACTCAAAATATAAATGATTATCTTTTAACATTTATTTAAAGACGTCAAACTTCTCACTGAAATTTTCATTTGCAATGGAAAAAAAATCAGTGCGATGAAAAAAGTCTGTAACAGTCTAATTCAGAGCATTTTAATGAGAATTTTTCATCAAATTTGAAAATTTGATTAAATTATGAATTCATCTAAAAACAATATAACTAAAAAAATCAGCGATAATATAATAATAATAAAAGAAATTTTGAAAGAGCTTTATTTTACTAGGTTAGTGGTACGTTAAAATGTCTTTCAACAGATGGCAGCAGCTCACTTGTTAGTCCAAAGTAAGAACTCGTAGTTTAAAAGTAACCGAAAAGACAACCCAAGTTATTTTTGCTAGCAATAAAGTTTGTGGGGGATGGTCTGTTATTTAGCGTATGATAAAGTGAACAAATTGTTTGGCAGAGAAAAATATTTATGAAATTTTAATAAGTTTTGCCTAAAAAAAAATTACTGGCTTACTACAAAAATCAAAGTCAGTTATTTTTTGGTTGCAGCATTGATTAAATTCTTTATTATCATAAACAGATGTGCAATTGTTTGAAACTGAAAAATGTCTTTGTGTCGCTTGGAAAAACATTTGGAAATGAGATTAACAAAAGACACAGACCAAATACCGTAAATTGGTGATGACATTCCATTTGAAAACACTGCAGGATACTAATTTAGTCATTAAGCAACTAACGAAGTGCAATTTACGTCATCAAATGGTAATTCTTTGAAAAGGTATGAATTTATCTTGAAGTAAATAACTTCATTGTGTACAGGAATAAACTGGGTATTCTACTCTTCGACCATTTTTCCTTTTTAATAGTAGTAGTTCGCAACAAACTTAAGTCAGTTTTTTTCACAACATTTCAACTTTAGGCTGGAATAGGTGATTTATGAAACTATTGCTCGCTTTGTGATTGGCATATCCTGTACTTTTTCCATCAAGAAAAAGCTACGCACCAGTGAGTTCTGTATATGCTGCAGGTTACATTTAACCAATATGGTATTTTCAAAGGTTTTTTAAACCAGAGTATGCAATAGTTTTGGGGTCGCGATTCTCAATTTTTACGATTTTTCTTCATGTTTTCAAAATTTTACAAAATAGAGTGGCTAAAAATTATTTAAAGAAGCAACATTTTCTTGACTTTCTCTATGGAAGTCATGACACATGGTTGCACACCACAGCTCTGATCAATAAAAAAATTTAAGTCAGATTTATTTTTTCAATTTTTCACTACAACAAAACATGTGCTTATTCAAGATTTTTGCTAAAGAGATATTGAAGGAGTGCAATAATAATACGTTAATCAACACAAAAACAAGAAAATAAAAGTTTAAAAAGTGCTTAGGATACTGCAACATTCTAGACACCACAAATCTGGTTCTATTCTTGAACTTTTTTTAATGCAAATGCACTTATTGTTAATTATACCTGTAAGTTACGATTGCTTTACAGTAATCGGAATTTCTAAGAGCAAATATGTCCAGTTACCAAATTGTATTTTGATATTTTTAAAGATATTTTTTGTCAAAACTATAATCGTATTAACACATCTAACTTAACCATGGTTACTTACTTACTGCTGAAATTTGTTAAACATTTAATGGTAAAAATTTGTTGATAAAAATATTAAAAACTTTTATTTACTGTATTTCTAATGAAACGTGTAAACAAAAACAGCAATAATTTTCCTCTTTGATAGGAAAATTATCAAAGAGTAAATATTTTCCAAGAAATTTCCTGAAAAGGTTCGATTAACAACAAAAATATTTCCAATATATCTAACGGTTGCTGTAGGTTTGTTTACTTTTAAAGTTTTATTGATACGAATGTTTATTATTTTACTCTATCAGTTTGTTGGTTGTCTATTTGTTTACGTCAAGTGCAAGGACTAATTAATTTTATTATTAAAGTAATTGCTTTTGTGTAGTATCTGATCTAGACAGCAGAACACTTTAATCTATGAGAGACAGAACTTTGGTTTAACTTTTTAATTTCTTTAATTATTATTTTATTTTAATTTTTATTACACCAACTCTCGTTTTAATCGACATTTCAACGAATAGTCTTAAACAAAGTGTGAATGACAGGGATGTTCAAAAGTGTGCGGGCTGTTAATTTAGTTGTCATGACTACCGATAATTGTCTTGACATCTGTTGTGAACACAAGTATGACATAGATTCATTTCTCTTACTTTTAATAGTCATTCGAGCAGAATCTGTATATTAATTTTTAACTTTTATTTATTAAATTAACTATGTAAAAAAACAAAAGAAAATACTATTTGATGTTTAAATAAATCTAAAATTAAGTAAAAACAAATTAAAATGAGTTTGATGTTTAATTTAAATTTAATTTTAAATTGGCCTTCACAAAAGAAAAAATAATTAACTTAAAAATTTCATTTTGGGTTCTAAAAATCTATAAAAGAGTTTTGAATGAAGTGTTGATTACTTTTATTGATATCAATCATGGCATCTATTGTGAAAATTTAAGTGAAACTTGAAATTGATTTTATTGATTTACGTTACTCGAGTAATAAAACAGCGGATAAAGTATCCGTGAGAAATAACATGTGACAAACCAATGCAAATTTGCTTTACCACATCACTTAACTTTATTTATTTATTTTACCAGAAATGATATACCGTAAATCTACAGTTTTCAAATAAATTTAAAAAAAAAAGTGAAAGAGAAAAAAGAAAAAAATAAACTTACCGCTTGAGTGCAACTTGGTAATCTAATTCCAAACCCAACGATTTTTGGCACCATGAGAGAAAAAAGGAGTCAGATCGAAAACGTAAACGCGGCCCTCTCTTTAGGGATAAGTGAAATACCAACTTACCGTAGTAGACTATTTATTTAGCCGTAAATGGAATTACTTTTACACGATGTGAATGATTGAGTTATTATTATTTAGCACATTCTAGTCAGATGAACTATACATTTTTATTTCCAAATTAATTTTCGAATATAATTATGTGCTTGGCAGAAATGGCCGAATAAAAATCACACATTGAATTCGTCGAGTTTGAGTTGCATGATTAAAAGCAGAGTTGCCATGACGACATGAGCGACTTAGACTTATAAATAAGCTAGCTTGAAATTCCTAACTGCTAAAGAGGATTCTTGGGGGATGGAATGGTATGACCAGTGTGTGGTGGTTCTGGATCTGATTTCTTTAGTACTTTTTCTCTCTTTTATTTGTCTCCTGATGAGAAAACGAGTGGTCACCCTACAAGAAGAGTTTAGAACTGAGACAAGAGACAAAATTGAATTTTCTATTGTAATTGAATTTTGTTAGAAGTTACTGTATGCAGCTTCTTGCCATCCTTGGCAATTATCTTGTTTGATTTCTATTTAATGCTATCCATTGCCATTTAAAGGCATTTCGGGAATATTCTGATTTAGGTAAATGAACCTAATGTTCGTGAAAATTTCAAAGATAAAGTACAAATTACTTTATAAAATAAGTGTTATTATTTCATTATAATGGTTGACTATTCCTTAAACATGATGTTTATAATTTTATTAGCCCAAAAGTTTATAAGAAAAAACTAATTTTGTTTGAACTCTGCTGTACATTACTTTTCAATAGTCGTCATAAATTCTTTTCGAGATGTTATGAGTGACAACTGAGTTTATTTTATGGTGGTATAAACATTAACGATGATGCTTATCAGCTAGATTTGCCATTAAATTTCCAGTATTATTCACTATCTTTTCGAGCTTTGTATTTGTATCAAAAATTTGTCATGATTAATAGTTACAACTTGCAGATAAAATGCTTTTAAGTTTTAACTGTGAACTAAAACTTTGAACTCTCGTCCTTGGTGCATTTGCAGTACTTTTATTTGGAAGCTTTTTACTTAGAGACTTAAAAAGCCTCAAAGTAATTTTCGATATAAGCTCAAACCAAGCTATGACGAAATAGCTTTAACCTTAAAGTCTTGAAGTCAACAGTATTGCAGAGGTGACCAAAACAACTTTAAATCAAAGTAAAATTAATAAAATGATCTTAATTAAGTCAGGAACATAAAATGCATGTAATTTTCCAATTGGTCTGTGAGAATTACAATATGCAAATAATTAATTTAAAAAGTTTACATCAAACGAGTATGACTAATTAAGTGATTATACAACTACTTAATTGGCTTGTAATTAATGTTTAACTATACTTCAGTATAATTTAATAGAACACAAGAGCTTTAAATTAAAGAATGAGAAAAAACATTGTGGCTATGATGTTAATTTATTGTACATTGCACAAATAGTAACAGTAAATTTGAATCCCTGAGTTGTTTTGTTTTGTTTTGTTTTGTCCTGTTTTTAGACAACACTGTCTTGACAACTTACGCATCCATTAGCCGGTAATGCGCAAACAGTTATCTTAGTAGCAGTGGTAAGTACATGGTCGGGTGACGGTGCAGCCGCACGTCCACCTTTAAGACTGCTTGTCAACGAAGTGTAAGTTGTGTTAAAAGTTGTCTGTCGATCTAGTTTTTTCCGCTTAGCATCACGCTCGTTACATCTTAAAACTCGTAAAAATGCTTCACGGAATTTCGAGCTCATGACGTTATAGAGAATTGGATTGACGGCCGAATTAATGTAGAACATTGTACGACAAAAAAAGAGTATGTTATAATAAGTCTCGACACCGAGGCCTTCAATTTGCTCTTCGCTCGTGAAAATGATCCACAAAGTGAACACACGAAATGGCAAGAGGCACACAAAGAAAAAGACAACAACAGCTGCCAACATGGTTACTACTTGACGTCTAGCTCGCATATTTGACGTATCACCAAGACGTATACCGATTATGCATGCTGGAGCTACAATTAAATGACGTGTAATGATAGTATAAACGATGATCAATACGATTAAGGGTAAGAAGAAAAGAACTGTGATGACTGCGGTGAAGTAAAGCTTACGCGACATAGTTCTTACTTCCATCAAACAAACTGGTACAACTGATGTGTCTAAGTAGTCCCTCCAGGTGTATTCAGCAATTGCCAATACTGGACTTGTAGCTACGCAAGCTAAAAGCCAAATAAGAATAATGATGATGCAGCCACGAACTTGAGTTAGTTTATAGCTTGCGGTTAGGGGTTTACAAATTGCGTAATACCGTTCGAAACTGATGGCTAGAATGGTGAGCACAGAGCTGTGGGCCATTGTAAGTTCCAGGAATGGAACTGCTTTACCTATAAAAAATAAAAAAAGTTAAAATTAAAGTGAGAAGATAAAGGAGGTATTTTTTGTGAATAAATTTTAATAAATCTTAAAGGTTTTAAGTTACAGTGAGAGAGTGAGGAAAAAGTTGCAGTGTTAATTTGATAGAACTAGAAGGAACGAGTTGTAAATTTTGTAGGTGTCTGCTATTAAAAATAAGTGGAAAAGCTTCATAAATCTTAACCAATTTTTTTTGTAAAAAAGGCTGTAAATTGTTTTCTGAGGATGTAAACAAGTCATGAAGCGTTTACTCAATTAAAAAAATGTATCTTATCGGTTGACATTTGGAAAAATATGATTCTTTTGCATGGCAGTGCTTGGTGTAATAAAAGTCTAATTATCTTTACAGCTTTTGCTTTTCTCCATTTAATTTAAGGTCATAATGGATATAATTTATGTTAGGGTATAACGTATTTCTCCTCCTTTAAAATAAAAGCACTAATCCATGTTATAGCCAGCATTTAAGAAAAGTACTAGATTATTATTTAAATCAGGGAAAGCGGGGCAAGACGACGTCATGAGGTAAGATGGGCCACCCACACATAGAAGAAGCTATAAATGGTAGCTGTATTTTGCATTTTCTCACAAGAAGTCACTCACAATTGGTGGTTAGTGCACCAAAAACATTCAAGAAAAGTACACTCTTCTTTTGTTTAGAGCCAGAAAACAGTTAACGTGTCATGTCGATATAATTTTGTGCCAATAAACAAGATCCCATGTAAAGGATAATTATTAAATTAAATCTGTTTTATTGTTTTGATGTATGCACTCATTTCATTCACTTTAACATATAGTACTTAAATCACGTGTGGTGATTCAATCATTTTGTGTAATTCTTTTTGTCTAAAATGTTTCTTAGTGGGGCAAGACAGGGACATAGGTATTGGGTAAGATGAATGCAGAAAAGCAGCACATTTATATGGTGTTCCACAGACTATATTAGAGCATTATGTCAAGAAAAGCGAAGGTGGTAATGAGATAACCTTTGGTATACCTCTAGGTCTTATCAAATACATATATGCATTTATTTACCCCTGGGTAGGAGCAAGATGTTTTTTTGTTATTGTTTCAGAAATAATTGAAAACAAAAAAATATTATTGTCAATGAGTCTAAAGAATGAGCCAAATTATAGTTTATTAAACAACTTCAAGATTGTGATTATTAAAAATGAATAAAATAAAATAAATTAGTATTTTTTTCTCATTTTTCCTTAACATCCCCGCTTTCCCCTACTGGTTGCAATAGTTCAATGGAAATAGGACAATAAATAGATACAATATAAGATTTTATACAGTTCTGTAGTTCATTAAAATTGAAATTTATTAAATATTTCAAACTAAAGGTAAAATTTAGAATTTAGAAATTGAAGACTACAACTGTATTGTATACAGAAAATCGATTTGTTAACGCTTTGATTTCTGATTGAAAACATTGGGTAATGTTGACAGAAAAAAACCTGCTCAGAATCTGATTGGATTCACTATGGGCATTAGTGAAAATTAAACGGTAATTTGTGAGATTAAATTACTATGTGACACAGTAGAATAACTTTGTTTTTTAATATACAAGTAGCTAACAGTTTCAAGCAAATTCATAAAACATTTAAACCAGTCATTCCCAAAGTGGTTTATATCGACCCCCAGGGGTCGACTTTGACCAGCAAGAGGTCCAGGTCAGTGAAAAAAAAATTGGTGGTGCATAAGATGTAAATAAGGGTTCCCATTTAGGCAGGCCATCACCAAAATTTTGAAGATATAGAAATTTTGCTATCAAAGCATCAGGCTCATTCCTCCCATTAAAAGCATTCATTTTTTGTGTATTTATTTTATGTAAAAATGTTACTAAATTTGCATTTTTGTGTCATTTTAATTAATAAATATATAACCATAAAATTTAACATATTTTTTTATTTTAAAATTTTGCATTTTACAGTAAACGATCAAAGTGAGTAGCTCTGCGTCAGCTTCAAAATCACATTTAAAGTTAGTGAATTTGTAAGAACTCAATATTAGGAAAGCAGGGGTCTACCCAAAACAGAAATAATTGACATGTGGTCTATAAAACAAAAAAGTTTGGGGACCTCTGATTTAAACAATTTTTTGAATTTTTATATTCATTGATTACATTTAGGATAATTGATCAGGAAATGCGAGCCATTTGCGGATTATATATTGGGTCTCCATCTTGACCTCAGCCATCAACATCAGGTGATAAATACAGATGCCATTGCTAAACTACTTAAATCATATAGTAAATAGGTATACAGTAAATAAACAATTTCTCTCTGGACTAGGATCAACAACTTTATCTGTAAAAAGAAAGGCGCAGTGTGATTTTTCATTGGGGATTGGTCTAAGATTACTCAGACTAATACCTTATTTCTAAGGTTATCTCACACTCTGTTTCGCTTTTACTGTAATTGGTCTCAGTCCATCATTAATTATGACCTTGTGGGTTATCCTTAGAAGATTATTTTTTAGAGTTTTGACTTTATCAATAATATCAGTAATTAGGTGTGACTTAGTAAATAATTAAAACAAAAAAAATAGGTAGAGAATTTTGTTACTAAAATATTTATTTGGGGATAAATTATTTCACCCCAAAATTTGCTGCTTTTACCCCCTAAAAAAAACTGAATTTTCCCAAACCTATATTTTCCCAGAAAACTATTTTTTCCTATCCCAAATTCCCACCCCCAAGA